>CM052358.1:21660194-21800152 GCA_028551475.1 Casuarina equisetifolia | reverse complement strand
TCCACGCTGGACACACTGCAGTTCACTCTTCAGCACAAGCTAAGTCAGCATACTGCTCCTAATAAGAATAACGTCTTACCGTTTTCTATTCTTCTTTGTTCAATTAATTCCAAGAATTACGGAGTTAGTTATGTTAATTAAAGTCCATTTTAGCCTTATATATATAGACGATGATAGTTCCTTTTGTAATTCAGTTTATATCAGATTTAGATTTTCTTCTAAATCTGCACAATTCCGGAAAGAATTCTGGTTGGCGATGGCATGGATTTCGCGCATAGGAGAAAGCATTGTCGGGTCGTGGCGCGGGTTGCTCGGGCCGCTCGGGTCGTGCTAGTCACCTACGTGATGCACGTGTATGCAGACACGGCCACGCGCGTGGAGGAAAGCACGTTTTCCAACAGTTTTTCATAACTCAACTTTCTAATTCAGTGATGAAAAAATCGATAGAAACAACCCTTTTTTTTCCTTTTTTTTTTCTAATTGGCATAATATTTTTTCCCAGCATTTGGCCACTCTATTATTTGAGAGGAAATATTTTATGCTTAAATATTATTCAATAATTATATCCTTTTAATAAAAAACTTTCGTGTTCAACATGTTAAAACTTTTAAAAAGGGATATTGGACAAGATCTTATCACTTTTTAACATTTTTTTTATAACATTAAATAATTAGGTGCATCTCACTAGCTACTAGACTTTGACGAAGAACCAATTCTCCTAAACATGACAGTTCCTTCCTCATCGAATAAATCAACTCGACAAAACAAGCTTTGGAATCTTGTTGGGTGGGGCTGCCGATGTGATTGCTTCTTCTTCTCTAATGTTAATAAAAAAGTAGGCTTTAGAGTCCTCAAATATGCCCTTGTAAATCAAGTTATTTATTGCAGAATTTACATTTAAACTCAGTCGGTAGACTTTCACCGTTAATGGTCCAGGACTTCTTTTGTGAACTTTTACCCAAGTGGCTATTACCCTGTGGAAACAAAAGGAATGTATAAGCCCCAGATTTCAACTGTGGACCACATGTTTTTGTTCCTTTACATAAAAGGGTGGAACTGAAGTAATTTTAGTCCTGGAGTAGTTACTACTTGCAAGCCAGAAGTCAAGGAAGAATAAGGAACAAAAAAAGGACAGCTTGTAATTTTTGATAAAAGAGAGTTTGCATCTCTACTACGAAGTGAAGGGAGAACATGAGTAGTTTATTAGACTAAGCTTTATCATGATATGTAATAAAAAACTTCTAGACTTTTTCACGTTGTAGTTTGTTTATCACTAATTATTCAAATACGTTTATGAACTAATTAAACATTGTATCTTATATCAAGTTAGCGCAACAAAATCCATGTCTCCACCTTTCCCTTGGCAAACTAGTTGGCTAAATTCATGACCACATATTAGATTATCTACATAGCGGAGGAAAAATTAGATGCAATGAGTAGTTGCAATGGTAGAAAGAGGAGATAAAGTGATCATTTGATTGATCGCAAATAAGATTTTATATGCAAAATTGATTCTACATGTCTTTGTGTTTGTTTTAAAATGAAATTCATACTTGCAAATATCTCTCTATGCCTCATTCGTAATAGTATTAACAAGTAGTTTCCCACTGGTGATTTTATATGTTTCAACTTTCCAACTCAATAATAAAAAATTAGAAGTTGATGTGTCTATCTGTTTTCCTTTCTACACGCCTGGCCCCTCTATGTGTCTATCATAATTAGGCATTGAAAATCATTTAAAGGATTAACATAGACCACGTACATCTTATTCTCCTTTTAAATTTAACAATTGTCAAAGATTTAAGAGTCTTCCTAGAAACCTCATAGTTGTTGGTCATAACTTATTTCATCTTACCAAATTTGAAAAGTATTTTATCATCTTGTCCAAGTCTTGCATCTTTTTACAAATAAAAAAAGTCATCCAAATAGTTACAAAATTTAACTCAACTGAAACTTTAAGATATATATAAAATAGGTTTTGTTACATATTGATATGACATTACATAATTAGTGCAGCTCAAAAATGAGGAAGCTATACATGAAAACTAGAAAAGAAAAATTGCAAAACAATTTTGGTTATTATTATGGCAATTTCCTCCTTTTTTTACACCTTAGTGCTATTGGGACAGTGTGTTTTTGTTCGTGAAAAAAATGAAGACTAGTTGAAATTCAAATGTCAAATGAATATATGCTTAAAATAAAAACAGATCTTTCTTCCGCAATTTCTTGTCAAATTTCTACTGTGAATTCACTAATGCAATTTAAGCTGGCTTTTCCCTTGATTTCAGCCAGTGCGAGAATGAGCTCAGCTTTGGAGTCCTTTTTCTTCATGCTGGAACTGCTAATTGATAGTGTCTTTAATCTTGTGTCCATGGCAATGCGGCATACTTGTCATCATTTTATGTAAATTTCAACAACTCCGTTCACTTGAAGTTTTGTAAAATATAAAAAGTTAAGCCTACTAATAGCTTATGAGTGAAAAGAATACAAATATATATAAATTGAGAATGAGCTGGAGGTCCATTATGATACAAGTGAGCTATAGACCCATCGAAGACTGTGGACTAGATCGGACTGAGACTTAGGCGGAAGGCCATTTGAAATTTGGGAACAGAAATCTCATTTTAGAATTTCCTGGTCTTAAATTCTTCTAGATCTCCCAGTTTCAAGGTTCACAATAACTCAATTCCAGTGACATATACGCTTCCCTCAGAGATTCTTCTCCGATGCGCTGAATAACTAAAAACCTGAACTTTAGTTTGGCAAAGCAAAAGAAGATTATGACTGGGACAACCTCAACGATCATTGGCTTCTTAGGATTAACAAAAATTTTAAGATTTACTAAGGCAATGTGACATAACCCACACCATTCTTAACAAAAACTATTCTGGATTTTTAAGCATCAGTCTTACAAAAGGTTGAGGATTTAAAGCTGATTATAGAGGGTGTGATTGGATTCTGCGCGAAACATGAATTTGACTGCGAAGAGACAATCACGCTCTGGAGAAGTGTCCTTGATGGTATTGTCCATGTAGATGAGTGGATGCGACATTAAAATGAGACAAGAAATGCAAATGGATTACTGATGTTGGGATTCCACCGCAAAACTGATTCAAACATAGGTCCAATAGTTCCAGGTTTGTGAGCTCAGCCATTTGATTTGGAATGTTGCTTGAAAAATTGTCACAATTGAGATCCAATTGATGAAGTCCCTTGAAACGACTTATCTCAATAGGAATGCCGCCAGTCAAATAGTTGATTGAAAAGAAAATTTCTAATTTCATGTTGGACACCTCTGTTAGAATCATTATAAACTAAAGTTGTTAAGCTCAAATAACGATTTTCTCTTTATGCCTCCATTGAGTGGCATTGTTTAAAGCTCCATTGGAAATTCACTAGAAAAGAGGTTATCATCAAAATCTAAATGGAAGAGACTTGGAAGAGTTGACAACCAGTGAGGAATTGAACCTTTGATACGATTGGATGCTAGGCCTAAAACTTCTATCTTCTTAAGCATAGATATCCATTTAGGCAATTGACCTGTTAGTTGGCATGCAGTAAGATCCAATAATTGGATGTTTTGAATCCATTAAAAACAAATATACTATTAGTTTCTTGAGATTTATGGAATTCACTAAAGAGGAGGGTAAAGGACCTTTTAAAGAGCTTCAATCAAGGAAGTGCTTTAATTGGGAGAGCTTTCCAATATTTTCAGGCAACTTGCCTCTCAATTTATTGTCATATAATTCAAGGTTGGTGAGTTTGATAAGATTCACAATGCTAACAATGGGTCCTAAAACATTGTAAGAAGGAAAGGACAGATCTTCTATTATTGTTGCACAGTATATACCATGAGGAAGTAGTCACAAGAAAGAATTAAAACTTGCTTTAAAAATCTGTAGATTGGAATATGCCCCAAGTCCCAAAGTAATTTGGCCATTATGATCATAATGAGAAAAATCGAGAAGCATGATAGAAGAAGAGTTGGTGCAAGGAAATGATGGAATAGGCCAATGGAATTATTGTTATTGACATTGATCATGATAAATCTCCATGATTTTTGAAAAATGAAGATGGGATTGTCCCATTAAAAGTAGTTGCAAGATATGTCAAGTATTTCAATGGAGTTAGGGGTGTGTCTGTAATATCTCCAAATAAATGGTTATTGCTCAAATCAAGTACCTTGAGTTGACTATAGGATGAAAAAAATTCTTTTGGAAGACAACCAAATAGTGAATTGCTGGAGAGATTGAGATGAAACAAATATGTGGGTTTTCAAAAAGGCAAAATAATAATAATAATAATAATAATAATAATAATAAATAAATAAATAAATAAATAAAATAAAATAAAATAAAATAAAAACCTTCCTATAAGGCTTCTAAAAGGCAATCAAATGTGATTGAGCTTATCTTTTAAATCACAAGAAATACCTTGCCAATGGAAATAATCATTGGAAGACCAATTTAAATGAGGAGATATATTGAAAGCCAAAGACATCCAATAGATTCCTGGTGCCATTAGTTGACGTACCCGCCATTCTAAATCTGAGATCACAAATGCCATAATATGATCATATCATAATAGATAATCCTAACTGACATCACCCTAAGTTTTTAGCACTAGAGATACTCCATACGGTCTTGTTGTAATTAATGTACCTGGAAAACTGACAGAGAAGTGTAAAAAACACAGCTAATTTTCTGATAGTCTTAAAATTATAGGGCCATATGTATGGTTTAGAGATTGCCCACGTGTGTGGCTTATAATGCGTGTATAATCTAAGAAAAAGATACAGAAGGCAGCTATGAACTTTCAAAATGTTGACCTTTTGGAAGAACTTTCCAATCCAATATCTTTTCTCGCAATCCTTGAGATTAGAACGTTTGTGGTACTCGGAACTTCTTACATAAGATAGACTAGACATTAATGATTTGGATATGTACAGCTAGAGGAATCGTATTAGGGTGAGAGTTGAGAGGAAATGAAAAGAAATATAGACTTAGATGAAGACTAAAATGCCTTCCACAGATTTCGTTGCTGCTGCTGCTGATAATCCATTTCATTCTAATAAGTCACAATAAGTTTAATTGTCGAACTTTGGCTCGTTTGGACTCATTACATAGTGATTTAACATTAGACAGTAGATTGCATCTCAAGGTAAGGTCCTACACCGATAACCAAACAAAAGGAAAGAAATGAAAAAGAAAACAATCCTCATTATCATTCAACTAAATTTATACTTCATGGATGGCTTGTGAATGTTTTTCCCTTTTTTGTACTTCCGCACTAGTGTTATATGGTGATTGCCTTTTGCTCCCAATTTATGCACAGAAAAGATGTATAAGATGTGAAAGCTTAAGTTTTGCTTATTACGCTCCAATATCCCTACTGGGCATTCTTCGCAGGACAATATGTTAAATATGACTTTACCCACTAATGGAGCCTAAGCTATGAGCACCAATATTGAGAGACTAGTAGATTGACTAATTCAGTCTAGCCTTTTCATTGTAGACAAACATAAATGGAATAACATATAAAGCAAATAAGATTAAAATGATGAGCAAGCTGTAATATGAATTTAAAAATACCCATTTAAGTTATTTATATATAAGGTGAAATTGTAATATCAGTCATGGTTATATAAATGTTAATTTATTAGTTCTTTAATGCTATTTCAATTATCTATTTCGATGATGAAAAATCAACTATTCTTATTTAGAGACCTTCATTTTTAAGTTATTTTTTACACCAAAGCATTTGAATTTACTTTTTTTACAAATAATCTTTTCATAATGGTTCAAAGTTGAGTTCAAGACTAATTATTTTTTTGTTAAACATAACTTTGTTTTAGTGACTTATTTTCATCTCTTAGTTGAGAGTTTTAAAATGAAATTCATAACTACGAATACCCCTTATACTTAAGTTTTAAAATTACTAAATATCAGTTTCTCATTCATTATTTCACATTATTCAAATTTCTAATTCAATAATGAGAATTAGAAATTGTCTCTTTAAAATTGATATTTATATGCCTTTCCATTTCCATTGATCCACCCTGTGTCTCTCTCTTCTTCAATTCTCGTTTTCTTTCAGTTAGTTGAGATGAGGTTATTACATTTTAAACATTTTTTTCTTTATATCCCGGGTCTCGGGGGATGCATTCGCAGCGCTAGGCCAGGCCTTTTTAGTAGCATAATTCTACCTTATTGGGCTACCATGAAGATCCTGTCCTTTCAACGCCTGGAGAGCACTGGAGCTTTCTTATTACATGTATGAGTAACAGCGACGAATCATCAGGATCTACGAGTTTTAAAACCCACCATAATTGTCAACTCTAGCGACGAATCGCCGTTAACCAAAACTTGCTACGGAGGAAACGCCTGTGTTTTAGTGCTGTAGTGGCCATGAAACAGGGTTCAAGTTCCCGGGCCATGAAACAGCGTGAAACGACAGATTTGAACAAGGATTTTGTCGCTAAGACCGTTGTTTGAGAGACTTCTAAGGGTGGTGATTATTGTTAGAAAAATCTATAAGCCCAAATAATTGTTGACTACTAGAGCCTTTGCTGGCGCTAAATGATGGCAATGCACCGCCGAAGAGGAGTTATGAATCATCCGTTAGCTAGACCAAAAGAATGGAAAGTAGAGTCTTAGAGAAAGCAAGTGAAAAGAAAATCCTCTTGCATTTTTTTCTTATCTATCACAAGCTAATTCTATAAAACGAGAGCACCTATTGAATGACCTTTGTGTATAGAATAAAAGTTTCACACAAAAAATATGATCTTTTGTAGTAAACTTTAAACAAAAGAAGTGTCCCCCAACCTTTGAGTTAGCTTTTATATTGGATCTTTAAACCTTTTAGCTTAATATCAAAGCCTTAAATTTGCTCCACCCCTTATGACCTTGAGCCTAATGTCACTCATATACATAGGACAAAAGATCCATACTGTCTGATGAAATTCTACATGCAAGTGTACATGTCAAACAAGTAATATAATGATAAGTATGAGTATCGTTCCGCGAAGACTGATTTTTACTAAACTAATTAATTACTAACGGTGAATAGTTCTTAAAGATTATCTAGCAAATCAAGATAATAAAACATGGATTAACTAACTTAATTTAACCTAAACTTGATAAACAAAATATGTTAGAGCGTCTGATTTTGCCTAATTACTCAGAACAAAAGTAGATCTTCCATGCTCGCAAGATTAATTCTACTTATGTGATGGCAGAATCTCCTAACTTATTCACTATCCTATGTCTAGGTATAGCGAATCTACTTAGCTCATTAATTCACTGTGAGTCTACATATGAATTAAATGAACTAAGTGTATTAAGAATTGTGAATATTTCAGTTTGCACCTAAAGCCACACAAATCATATAGTATATGTCTATCCATATTAATCTATGGTTGCATATTACATGAAACAACTGCATACTATCTCCTGTCGGTCTCAAACATACAAATCATATCATTTAAGTGGTAGCTAGTCATCCAAATACATTAAGATCAGTAACATGCAACTTCACATTCATAAAATATCTCACAAAACATAAATAATCATAATATTCATACGTTATAATTAAGTTTCATCGTAGTTCTAACAAATTAAACTAAAACAACATATTTACATAAACAAGAATGGTGCAGAAAATTAAACAACACATTCTGTAAATTAAAAACATTAAGCTGTCACCAAAAATGTCTTCAAATCACAAAACAAGTTGCACAAATCTGCACATCAGGGGGAGAAGAAGATTCTGTCTGAAAAACGGAAGAAAAACGAGCTGACACGCGCCATCACGCACTTTCGCACGTGCTGCCACGCGTCGGTAACACGCGCCGCCGTTCGTTGCCACGCGCCGCCGCCGTCCGCCGCAGTCTTCACAGAGACTTCCAGAAATGATAGATTGGGATGCTTAGATTACAGATCTGCAAATAGATTGCGCAAATCCACAACAGAAATGTGTAAATCTGACGGAAAAGACAAAGTTGGCGTTCGCACTTCTTCGCCTGAAACTGCCACGAAATCACACGCAACTGCCACAGAATTGCAGGAAATTATACAAAGAATTGCAGATTCGGTCTCCCCTCGTCGGAAAACACACAAAATAAGGCTAGAAAAGATTGCCGAGATAATACGAAGCTCCCTCGCCGGAAAAGAACGTGCGTACAGTCGGCGTTCGCACTTCCGTCCGACGTCACAGAGTCCCGCGCTATGGCGCGTGGATTCTGATTTTCCGGCGAGGGAGAAGCCACACGATGCTTCGGCCCTCTCTCTGTTATTTCAGTTTTCCCCGTGTTCTCTCTCCCTCTCTGTTCGGTCCCTCTCTGGCCTTCGATAATGTTAAATAAAAGCTCCTTCTTTCTCACACGTTTCTCCTTTTTCCACTCATGCTGGTCCCGCTGTTTTCCACTCATCTTGGCTTTCTTTGTTTGACTTCTTTTGTCATTCTTTCTTGTTCCCTTGATAATTCATGTGAAGTTCACGCTCCTTCCTCTCTCTTCAACATAGGGTCCCACGTGTTTCCTTTCTATTCTTCTTCTCTCTTTCCTCACATGACTTCCACGTGCATATTCTTGTTTTCTTTTCTATTCTTTTTTATGGTTTTCTACTCCTTTTTCTTTTATTTTGAGTTTATTACATAAAATAACAAAATATACATAATTATCATTAAATACAAATATAATTTAATAAAAATTATATTAAATATAACCTAAAATAATAACAATAACTCTATATAAAATAGAATTATCACATACCAAATCTGTAATCACTTACAATGAACTTTAAATAAAAGAAGTATTATCCAATCTTTGAGTTAGGTTCTGAGTTAGATCTTTAAGCCTTCTAACTACTTTTACTATTTCATTGATCCTATGTCCTTTGCTTTTTGTTTATACATTCTAGGCTCTTGCCTAGTTTGACAAGCTTTAGTTAAATTATCAAAAAAACACCAAAATTTAAAATAACATAAAAAAAAACTAAGAGAGTGTCTTCGGTCAATTTTTTTCTATAGGTTTTCCGGTTTTATGTCACTTTATTATTTACATGTGAAGCGGCAAATGCAAGCTTGCCTAAGAATGCAATTTCTGTAATTTATTTGAGAAGAAAACTAGAATTTGTATTAGAATAAGTATTAAATTAGTTAAACTCAAGATTCAGTTTTGAAGTATAAAAATTTTGACAAAATAGGGAGGTTTGAAAATTACTAAAATCCTTTTTGAACCAAAAAAAGTAAACACCACCGTCAAATTAGTTGTGTCATTATATGAAAAGCACTTCTTATTTTAAAAAAAAAGGTAGTTAATGAAGTTTTTGTATTTGATTGCTTAAGCAGAAATAGATGATGGTGGTGGTTAACAAAAACTAATCTTATTCTTATGTTGATAAAGCAAATTTCGAATTGGAATGAAATTAAGTGGAAGTTGATTTGAGTCGTGATGATTAAGTTATGTAACTTGGCTCGTACGTGATTGATGGTAGATAAACATTTTAATGTGTCAGAAAAGACCTCACTCATTCATGTGTTATTGTTGTGCGGCAAAAGTTTTGAATTGTGCGTAAAAAATATATATATATTTATATTTATTTTTTCACATTTGCCATAGTTTGTTAACTTTGGTTAAACATTAGGTGCGAGTATTGGGTAGGGCTTAAATAATTATGCAAATAAATGTTCCTAGATTTTCCATCCCTTTGTTTAACATTAGCTACTTGGTTGATTATCTTAGGTAATTCACTTTTGAAAAATGCATATAAAAAGGACTAAAATAAGCCACGCACTAGCATAGTCCTTAGGAAATTGCATTCCTAACTGCTGCTTTTTCATTTTGCTTTTATATTTCTCGAAGGATTTTTTTGCTTTTAATAAAAGTGGCTACTATAGGAAAACTATGATGATTTTTTTTTTTCAATTTGCATTATTTTGACATTTTTAATTATTTGTTCAAGATTAGTCCTTTGCTATTGCCTTATCGTGCAACTATTATTAAGCACTACTATTTCCTAGTTATATTTTCTTAATTACTTTTTGATTAACCTATGTACTGAAAGAAAGGGTGAAACATTATCTAAAAATTTTGGACTCCCATCTCAGTATGAGTCCATGTTTCACCCTTAACTCTTTCCTTTGCAAGCAATTGAGTCATAAATTTTTTAGCTGCCAACCATAAACTCATCAAAGATATCATTCCCACCTAAACTTAATTAGTAATTGAAATTATTTCAAAACAAAACTTTGCAACACAATTGATAATAAAATTTATAACAACCACTTTTGGAAGGAAAGTATACATTCACGATCTTCTGCTTAACCTAGCAAACAAAACCACTAGTGTAACATAAAACCAATCTTTTATAGCGTCTAGAAATTGAAAATATGCAACTCTCCACTTATAATTAAAAAGTAAAGGGCCACAAACTCCCCAAAATCCTACAATGAAACCAAGAACCATGCTAGTCGGGGACCAAGGCACATGAAGCGCATCTTCCTCTTCTTAACCGTACTTGTCACCATTATTTTTCACAATATGGGCACACTTTGGAAGTGGGGGCCCACAAAGTTCTTGATTACCCTCATATGCAGAAACATCAAAGCTTTGGAGTTGGGTGCTTCTTGGTATTTGTCCATGTAGATGATTGTAAGCAACATTAAAGTAAGACAAGAAATTTAAATTAACTAGTGAGGTAGGTATTTCACCAGAAAACTGATTTGAAGAGAGGTCCAATTCTTCCAAGTTTGTGAGCTTTGCTAACTGATTAGGAATTGTGCCTGAAAAATTGTTACCACAAACATCTAGCATTTGAAGCACCTTCAAATGTCCAATCTCAGGAGGAATGTTGCCACTAAGTTGATTAAATGAAAGATATATTCCCGACTTCAAATTTGAGAGAATACGATATTGACGACCTCCATTTTGACGAACTCCACTTAGTATTGGCAAACTCAAATAACTACTTTTTCTTGGAGCCCCCTTAAACTAATGTTGGCATTGTACAAAGTTCTTTTGGAAATTCACCAGAAATGAGATTTCCACGCAAATCTAAACGAAAAAGTCGTGGAAGATTTGACAACCACCTTGGAATTGAACCTGTGATATTATTGCCACATAGATATAGAACTTCTAAATTATGAAGCAATGATAGCCATTTAGGTATTTGGCCTGTTAGTTAGCAACCACAAAGATCCAGAATTTGGATATTTTTGAATCCATTAGAAACATCTATACTATCATTACCTAGCATCACCTCTCCTAAGAAGTTTCTTCCAAGCATGAGTACAGACAGATGTTTACAATGTTTTAAAATCTTGAATGCTCCACTGATGTTGGTTAGCCTAGTTTCAACAAGTGAAAGAAAAGATAGGAATTTCAATTGAGCCATTTGTGGTGCTATTTGTACTTCTAATCCACTTCCAGCAACTCGAAGTGCTACCAGGGACTTACAATAGTAAAGACTCATTGGTAAGTTACTAGAAAAATTATTACCAACCAAGTCAATCACAATCAGTTGGCTAAGGCTAAAGAAATTAAAGCTAGAGATATCTTCTTCAAAGAGATTTACTCCTAATGTTAGTACTTGGAGACACGTGCAATTCATTAAAGATGATGGTAGATGACCTATCAAGCAGTTGGAATCAAGCTGCAAGTGCTTTAATTTGGAGAGCTTTCCAATCTTCATAGGAATTTGACCACTAAATTCATTGTATTGTAATTCCAAGATAACGAGTTTGGTAAGGTTCACAATGTCATCACTAATGGGCCCTGAAAGACTACTAAAAGATAAAGATATTTCCTCTAATCTTATGGCACTATATATATCTTGTGGAAGTATTCCTGAGAGAGAGTTAGAACCTGCTCGAAAAACCTTTAGTTTAGGACAAGCCCCTAATCCCAATGGAATTTGGCCAATATGATAATTGTGAGAAAAATCAAGAATCTGGACAAAGGAAGAATTGGTGCAAGGAAATGATGGAATAGGGCCGGTTAAACTATTGTTGCTGACATTGAGCTTTATCAACTTCCTTGTTCTATGAAGAAATGAAGATTGAATCATCCCAGTAAAATGGTTGCTAGATATGTCAAGGATTTGAATGGAATCAAGACAACCAAATGTATCATCAATATCTCCAAGTAGATTGTTGTAACTCAAATCTAGGACCTTGAGTTGATTCAAGGATGAAAACAATTCCTTTGGAAGAAAACCGATTAGTGAATTGTGGGAGAGATTGAGATGAGACAGATACTTGATGTTTCCAAGTGAGACATCCAAAATACCTCTAAGGCCTCTTGATGGTAACCAAATATGGGTAACCTTTCCTTTTTTATCACAAAAAATACCTTCCCAATGGCAACAATCAATAGAAGACCAATTTAACAAAGGAGAAGATGTATTGAAGGGCAAAGACAACAAAGATTTGCACTCCATTTGATTGAAGGCATGACTTTCAGAGAAAGTGTGGAAGAGAAATAAAGCAAAAAGAAGATGGCGAGACATCCAATGTTGCATGTTTCTAGTTGGATAAATCACGCAAGAAACCTAATCTATTCTTTGGGCGAAAGGAATGAATGACGAAGTTTGAGAAGCAAGAGAATAATGAAGGCCAACTTCTTTTTGCCTTTCTATGAGTTTGCCCAAATTGCCAAAATATAGAGAGAAGTTGTTTTGGCTAGAAACGTAATTCTACCATCTTAGTCTTTACACATGGAATTGGTTTAAGCAACTTTATTATGTTCTTGTCAAGTCCACTTACTGAAAATTACAAAAACTGCTTAGATATAGATACATGTTATACATCTAAGAAAAAAAGGTTCCTCTTACATAGTTGGCTAAACCATTAGTTTGGGATTGGCAATATTTGTGAGCAGTTTTCAAAATAGAGGTTTAGTTATTCTGTTATAGGGAAAGAAAACCAGACAAAAAAAAGATTATTACCAAAATGATAATAATTAGTTTCTCATAACAGTTTTAGGTATTTCAAATATCTAATATGAAGGCAAGAAATTGGAAAGATGAACTTTATCCTTCCGGAATTGACATCTACTTCCGGAGTTGACGTACCCGCCATTCTAAATCTGAGATCACAAATGCCATAATATGATCATATCATAATAGATAATCCTAACTGACATCACCATAAGTTTTTAGCACTAGAGATACTCCATACGGTCTTGTTATAATTAATGTACTTGGAAAACTGACAGAGAAGTGTAACAAACACGGCTAATTTTTCCTGATAGTCTTAAAATTTATAGGTCCATATGTATGGTTTAGAGATTGCCCACGTGTGTGGCTTATAATGCGTGTATAATCTAAGAAAAAGATACAAAAGGCAGGTATGAACTTTCAAAATGTTGACCTTTTGGAAGAACTTTCCAACCCAATATCTTTTCCCGCAATCCTTGAGATTAGAACGTTTGTGGTACTCGGAACTTCTTACATAAGATAGACTAGACATTAATGATTTGGATATGTACAGTTAGAGGAATCGTATTAGGGTGAGAGTTGAGAGGAAAATGAAAAGAAATATAGACTTAGATGAAGACTAAAATGCCTTCCACAGACTTCGTTGTTGCGGCTGCTGATAAACCATTTCATTCTAATGAGTCACAATAAGTTTAATTGTCGAACTTTGGCTTGTTTGGACTCATTACATAGTGATTTGACATTAGACAGTAGATTGCATCTCAAGGTAAGATCCTACACCGATAACCAAACAAAAGGAAAGAAATGAAAAAGAAAACAATCCTCATTATCATTCAACTAAATTTATACTTCATGGATGGCTTGTGAATGTTTTTCCCTTTTTTGTACTTCCGCACTAGTGTTATATGGTGATTGCCTTTTGCTCCCAATTTATGCACAGAAAAGATGTATAAGATGTGAAAGCTTAAGTTTTGCTTATTACGCTTCAATATCCCCACTGGGCATTCTTCGCAGGACAATGTGTTAAATATGACTTTACCCACTAATGGAGCCTAAGCTATGAGCACCAATATTGAGAGACTAGTAGATTGACTAATTCAGTCTAGCCTTTTCATTGTAGACAAACATAAATGGAATGACATATAAAGCAACTAAGATTAAAATGATGAGCAAGCAATAATATGAATTTAAAAATACCCATCTAAGTTATTTATATATAAGGTGAAATTGTAATATCAGTCATGGTTATATAATGTTACTTTATTATTTCTTTAAATCTACTTCAATTATCTATTTCGATGATGAAAAATCAACTATTCATATTTAGAGACCTTAATTTTTAAGTTATTTTTTACACCAAAGCATTTGAATTTACTTTTTTACAAATAATCTTTTCATAATGGTTCAAAGTTGTGTTCGAGACTAATTATTTTTGTGTTAAACGTAATTTTTTTTAGTGATTTATTTTCATCTCTTAGTTGAGAGTTTTAAAATGAAATTCATAACTACGAATACCCCCTTATACTTAAGTTTTAAAATTACTAATGATCAGTTTCTCATTTATTATTTCACATTATTCAAATTTCTAATTCAGTAATGAGAAATTAGAAATTGTCTCTTTAAAATTGATATTTATATGCCTTTCCGTTTCCGCACACTTGGTCCCTGTACATCACGGGGCCGGCAATCCATCTTATTAGAATGGTTGTGGTATTTAGAACTTCCCTTAAAAGATGGTCATATAGGGATGACTTGAAAGTAGGAGAGTCTCAGCGGAATCGTACTAAAGTGGGAGTTGAGAGGAAAATGACAGGAAGCATAGACGTGGACAAATACTCGAATGGCTTCCGCAGACTTCTTTCTCTCTGATCACAACCCATTTCACGCTTAGAAGTCACGGAAAAGTCTTCTCTATCTTGTCCAAGTACTACGGCAGGCTTATCCCTTCCTGTCCAACAATAGATGCTGTGGGCATTAGGCATTGAAAAGCATGTGAAAGATTAACATGAACGATGTACATGTTATCTCTTTCTAATTTAGATACTTCGAAGGCATTAAAAGGCATCTTGGAGACTTCTAGGTCATTGATCAGCTGTCATTTCACCCCTATAATCATAGCAACTAAATTTGAAAAGTCTTCAACATCTTGTTCAAATTCTGCATCTTGCTAGGAATTGAAAAGAAGTCATTCACAATAGTTTGCTAATTAAAAGTCGAGATGTATGGTTTAAAGTTTGTCCTTTTGGGACAACTGTCCAAACTAATATTTTTCCCCATAGTCCTTTAGATTAGAGTGTTTGTGGTAGTCCTAGAGATAAAGTATTTGTGGTATCGGAAACTTTTCACATAAGATAGACATATTAGTAATGACTTAGGTGTGAAGAGTCTTGGAGGAATCATACAAAAGTAAGAGTTGATAGGAAAACAAAAGAAAATATTGACCTGCTTAAAGACTCAAATGTCCTCCATAGACTTCGTTGTTGTTGATGATAAATCATTTCATTCTCACAAGTCACAATAACAACTTTGAAATCTTCTCTATCTTGTCCAAGTGCTATGAGCGGCTTACCCCATCTTCTTCTTCCTATGAAATAGAAAACTCATTGCCAAAGTTTGGCTTATTTGGACTTATTACATTGCATTTTAACATTAGATAGTAGATTGCATCTCACGGCAACATCCTACACTAATAACCAAACGAAAGGAAAGAAACAAAAAAGAAAACCATCTTCATTGTCATTCCTCCGGATTTCTACTTCCTCAATGGTAGATGAATGTTTTTCCCTTTCTTTTTACTTCCGCATTGGTGTAATACAGTGATTGCGTTTTGCTTTCTATTTATGATGCACGAAAAAGAAGTGTAAAATCTAAAAGCTTAAGTTTTGCTTGTTATACTCCAATTCCCCAACTGGACATTCTGGGTGGAACAATGTGTTAAGATGACTTTAAAGCTTACTAACAGAGGCTAAGCCACAAGCATCAATCTTGAGAGCCTACCAAATTGACTAATTCATTTGTGGCTTTTCATCACAGATGAACCATAAATGAAACAACATATAATAAGGCAACTAAGATTTGAATGACTAGCAATGTATTTTTTCTATGATACAGAATTAAAAATACCCATTGAAGCTACGTATATAGGGTGAAATCACAATATTAGTCATGCTTCCATACACTACTTTTATTGTTTCTTTAAGACTGCTTTATTTATCTATTTCAATGATGAAAAACCAATAATTATTTTTCACAAGCCTTTGCTAAACCATAGATAGTGATGTAACTTATTTTTTATAGCAACACATTGGAATTTACTATTTTACTAATAATCCTTTCGTAATGGTTCAAAGTTGAGCTCAAGATTTATTATGTTTACTATTTAAAAATAATACTTTGTTTTAGAGATTTATTTTATGTCTCTCAAATGAGTGTTTTAAGAAGAAATTCATACCTACAAATATCTTTTTATGCGTAAGTCTTAACATTATTAACAATCAATTTCTCACTAATGAATTTATATTGTTCAACTTTCTAATACAATAATGAGAAATTGGAAAGAAACTGTTTTGTCCATAATACTTTCCCTTTCTACGGCTCCTCCATTTGCAACTAGTCCAATTCAATGTAGACAGACGCCGTGGGAATTAGGCATTAAAAAGCATTCAAAAGATTAACATGAACCATGTACATGTTATCTCTTTATTTTATGTACTTTCAAAAAATTAAAAGCCTTCTTGGAGACTTCTACATTGTTGATTACATGTCATTTCACTCCTACAGTCATGGCAACGAAATTTAAAAAGTCCTCACTATCTTGTCTAAGTTCTGCATCTTGCTAGGAATTGAAAAGAAGTCATTCACATGGTTGGAAAATTTTTCTTAGTTGGAATTTTAAAAGATGGATAGTAGTAGGTTTTATAACATTATGATTTGACATTAGACAATTATTTTACCTCATACTAAGGAGTCTAGATATCTGTAGGTATGATGGACTGAATTATTTTGTACACATAAAATTTATGTGTGTATATATATTATTTGACATTTAAAAAAAAACGATTTTGGGCTATAATTGATCTAATTTTCCACTACTTGGATTGGCTTACACAAGGCCTGGTGGTTAACGCTTCCCCCCCCTTTTTCACCTTAGGGCTTGTGGGATAGTATCTTTTTTATTCGTAAGAAATGAAGATTGGTTGAAATTGAAAATCTAATTTTTGTTACTTATAAAATTAGATCTTTCTTCGACAAATTCTTGTCCAATTTCTAACACGATTTCTTCTTTAACTCTCTTGTCAATTCGTTAATGCAGTTTTGGGCTTTTCTCCGCTTGATTTCAGCCGGTTGGAGAATGTGCTTATCTTTCGAGTCTTTTCTTTTTTTAAGGCTTTTGTAAGGTTGGTTATAATTGATAGGCCTTGTCTGCCGCACTGAATGACTATAAACCTGAACTTAGATACGGGGAGCCAAGAAAGATAAGACTGGCACAACCTCACCGGCAATTGGCTTCTTAAGATCGACAATGTAAAACTTATGTTTCAAGGGAACCTAATCCCCTGTCCATTCTGGAATCTCTTCTCTACAGTAACCTCAGAAACTTTCTTCTCCTAAACAACCTCCGTTGCTCATGCAGAGCAAGCCTGCCTGCACATCACGGGGCTCCGTTCCCTCTTTCAGGAACCAGCCTGATCATCCACCCTGCCCGCCAAGTCACATCTCAATGCCGAAGAGGAAAATTGTCATTTAATGTAATTGAAAACCCAGGAATTAAGACACCAGGTAGCCGTGCAAATGTTGTTTGCCTTTTACAATTACAGAATAAATTAAAGGAAACGAAAATAAAAGAAATTCTACAAGCGTGCGTATCAGATTGATTGGGTAGCAGTTGGAAGCTTCAATGAAGCCGCAACGTGAAGCTTTAATGAGCATATTGAAGGACGGCAGGTGCAACTCTTCGTTCTTTAGCAGTCAACAGTCTTATCAGAAAATCCAATTTCACTCTGTTTCCCAAACCAGAGTTTATTTCCTTGATAGTCAAGAACTTTACCGTGTCCTTGATGTAATGGCTGTTTTGACGAGGTGAAAGTCTCGACTACGTTTGTTATGCTGGCAGAATGTTGCTTTTCTGACGGCTTTTGTGATTCGAAGGCTTGCCTTTCTGACGTCAGGAAAGCAACATTCCAAGGCCTTGTTGTTGCTGAATTTCTACTGCTTGCCTTGGGTCTTATTTGGCCTTAGTGGCCAATATTTTTCCCTTCCTTTTCCTTCAGCACAGGTGGTATATGGTCTTTCCGCAGTGACCTCTGTCGACACTACGCCTAAATCACATCAGTTTTCTTGTCGCTGGTTTAGGACGTTGAACTACGTAACACCAATTTTGTCGTTAAGTCGATCAATGAGACTATATTATTATTAAAACGTGAGAGTCTATCATAAAATCTTAAGACATTAAATAGAGAATTTTTATCACTTATAATATCACAGGCCCATCCTTTCACTTCTAACATGAGACAACACCCACCTTTAACATATATGAACTTCTCGATAAACTGTGTTTGACGAGATTGGCTGGAGGAACGGTAGCCAGCTACTTTGATGAGATGCAACGGTAATGTTGCCCAACTCGCCAGAGTCAAGGAGAAAAGCATGGCAAACATACAAGGACAAAATAAAGTTCTACTAGGTCTTGGGGAGCCTTAACGAATGTTGCTGATAGCGAAGCACTCCCCAACATCTTGCAGGGTTCATGTTCGGGCCCATGAAACAGCGTCAAACGACAGATTTCAACGAGGATTTTGCCACTAAGACCGTTGTTTGGGAGACTTCTCCTGGGCGGTGATTATTGTTAGAAAAGTTTGTAACCCAAATAATTGTTGACTTCTGAAGCCTTTGCTGACTCTAAACGATGGCAATGGACAGCCCAAATAGTGTGCAGTCGAAGAAGAGTTATGAATCATCTGTTGTTTGGACCAAAGGAATGGAAAGTGGAGTCTTAGAGAAAGCAAGTGAGAAGAAAATCCTACCGTATGTTTTCTTTTCTATCGCAAGCTAATTCTGTAAAAGGAGAGGCCATAGTGGTTCATGGATCCATGCTTTTTGCTTATTAATTCTCGGCTCTTGCCATTGTTTTCCAAGCTTTTAATTATATTCTCAAAAAAGTAAAATTTGGAAAAAAAAAAAAACTAAGAGAGTGTTTTTGGTCATTCTTTTTCTATTGGTTTTCCAGTTCTTATGTCATTTTATTATTTACACTTGAAATGATAGTTATAAATTTTAAACCTACGGATGCAATATCTGTAATCTATTTGATAAAATAACTAAAATTTATATTAGGGTAAAATTAAATTAGACAAACTCAAGATTTAGTTTTGAAGTACAAAGCTTTTAACAAAATAGGGAGTTTTAAAAATCACCAAATCCCCTTTGAACCAAAAGAGATAATACCATCATCTGCCTAGTTGTGTCATTATATAAAAAGTATTTATTGTTTAAAAATAAGTATTTACTGAAATTTTAATATTTGATTACAAAAGCATAAGAAAGCTGATGGTGGTGGTTAACAAAAAGTAACGTTCTTCTTATATTGATAAAGCAAAGTTCTAACTATAATGAAATTATTCTAGTTTATCGATATATTGGGTGGAAATTGATTTAAGTGGCGTTGATTACGTTATGTTACTTAACTTGTACGTCATGATGACTCATAAATTGCTAAACATTTTAATGTATTAAAACCTCATTCATTCTTGTGTTAATTTTATGCCGTGAAAGTTTCAAATTGTGTGTAAATAAAAATTATTAACTTTTCACATTTGTCATAGTTTGTTAGCTTTGGTTAACATTATTATTATTTTTTTTTTTTTGGTGAAAGGTCAAATTATATATCACTCATAAAAAATTTACAAGATTGTTCGATTACAAAATATCATCATCTAAGCTCAAATATTGCACTTGGCAAATTCCAAAGCTCTTGTAAAAATTTATTACAATTTGTAAGCTTAACTCCTCTAGTAGATGAAATCTTGCCTCTCACGTCCTTCTTGATTTTGGCAATAATGGTTGAGTTTTCTAGACTTGTATTGCTGAATCTTCTTCTATTCCTTTCGCTCCAAATGTGATACAATACGGCCTTGAAAGATATACTAAGCAAAGTAGCTGCAAAGCTCTTCTTCTTAACAGTGTTGATCATCCAATATATTTCAGCTCTCCAATGTTCAATTCTTCGAGTTAATCCATTCATGCCTAACAAAGCCTTCCAGATGTAGTTTGTGAACCTGCACTTAAAAAATAAATGTTCATGTGATTCTTCTTCTTGTTGGCAGAGGTTGCATCGTAGATCCACTGAACTATTCCATTTTGCCACCCGATCTGCTGTGGATAGTTTGTCTCTTAAAATGATCCAACATATAAAATTATGCTTCGGTACTCCTTCTTTCCAAACAAGTGTTGCCCATTTGGAATCTTCTCTGTTCTCTCTTAGTGCTACATAACTCTTGGCAATATTGTATTCTGAGTCTGTCACTAGTTGTGTTAGTTCATTTCTTACTTGTAAAATATTCCTAAAACTCCAAGCTAGTGATCCTTTCATCTCAACTTCTAATACATTCCTTTCCTTCAAATTTTCTGTTATCATCCATTTAACCCATAAGGAGTTTGAATTGGGGTGCACAAGAGACCATAGGAGTTTTCCAATTGCTGCTTTATTCCAAGTGTGAATGTCTATCAAACCTAGTCCTCCAGAAACTTTAGGCCAGCAAACTTCTTTCCATGCCACTTTCGCTACACATCGTCCATTAGATTTACCTGTCCAAAGGAAAGTTCTAATCCTTTTTTCAATTTCATAAAGGGTCTGTTTTGGCAGTAGAAAAATTTGCATCCAATATGTTTGCAATGAGAATAGAACACTTTTGGCTAGCTGCAGTCTCCCCCCATAACTAATATGCTTAGACTCCCAACCTTCAATTCTTCTCAATATCTTTTCTGTCAGGATAGTACAATCTAGGTTGGAGAGTCTTTTAGTAATCAATGGTACTCCTAAGTATTTTATGGGAAGTTGGCCTTCTTGGATAGGAATATGATCAAGTATTAGAGCCTTTTCCTGTTCTGACAAGCCTGAAAAGAAAATTTGACACTTCTCTGGATGCATCTTCAAACCTGTTATATCTTCAAACTCTTGCATAGCATCTAGTAAACATAATATGGATTCAATATCTCCATGAGCAAACAAAAAGAGATCATCAGCAAAGCATAAATGAGTGATCTTTTCTTTGGCGCATTTCCAGTGAAATTTAAACCTTCCAGAAGATACTTTATTTTGTATAATTCTGTTAAGAATCTCCATCACAATAACAAAGAGAAAAGGAGAGAGAGGGTCTCCTTGTCTAAGTCCCTTTGCCCCCTTAAAAAAACCTGTATGAGAGCCATTGATGTTCACAGAATATCCCACAGTAGTGATGCAGCTTTCAATCAGCAATCTAAATTTGTCTGGGAACTTCAAAACTTTCAGTGTATTTAGGATTGCATTCCAGTCTATTGAATCATATGCTTTCATAATATCAACCTTAATTGCCACCCTTTTCCCATGAATATCTTTGTGATAATTGTGCATCAACTCTTGACACAACAAAATATTTTCCTTAATGTTCCTTCCTGGCACAAAAGCTGTCTAACACGGATGTATGAAATGAGGCAAAGCTAAACTTAGTCTTCCTGCCACAATTTTAGATATGATCTTGTACAACACATTACAACAAGATATTGGTCTAAAATCTTTCATATTGGTGGCATTAATTTTCTTAGGGACAAGAGAGATTACTGTTGAATTTATGCTTCGCAGTAGCTGTCTCCTTTGAAAGAAAGCTATTACTGCATCTTCTATGTCACTCCCTATAATACTCCATGCTTTCTTGAAGAAGAAGCTATTATATCCATCAGGACCTGGAGCTTTGTAATCACCAAAGGTATTAAGGACCTTTTGTATATCTTCTCTTTGAACGTCTGCTATAAGGCTTCTCTTTGTCTCTTCTGGAATTTCCATAGGAAATAACTCTCTTAATCTTGTTTCTAATGGTTGAGGTTGGTTTGCCCTCCCTAGCAAGTTTTGATAATAATTTAGAATTTTGTTCTTTATCATTTCAGGATCTTCAGTAAGTTGCCCATCATCTAATTCCAACTTAACAATGTGATTTTTTGCTCTCCTCTTCATCATGTTTCCAAAAAAGACTTTACTATTACAATCTCCCTCTTTCAGCCAATTATTCCTTGATTTTTGCTTCAGAAGTATTTCTTCATGCTTGCTACATATTAGTAACTTTTCTAACCACTCCTTTTCTTCATTGCGCAATTGGGTATTTGAAGGATCATCAAAGAGCTTTGCTTGTGCTATTTGTAGCTGCTTCCTTGCTACCTCTGTTTTCCTTTGTAGTTCTCCAAATTCCTCTCTATTTAGCTTTCTCAACTCTTTTTTCATTTCCTTCAACTTTATCATTATTCTGTACATTATAGTGCCATCAACCCTTTGTTGCCAAATATTCTTCACTATTGTCATAAATTGGGGGTTGTCTGGCCAAAAGTTGAAAAATCTAAAAGTCCTTTTCTGACTTGGTCTATTATTGCCCACCTTGATAATGCAAGGACTGTGATCTGACAATCCAGGAGTACTAAATTCAATGGAGAAATCCATATTACTTTGCAGCCATTTAGGGTTTACCAAACATCTATCCAATTTACTGCCTTTGAACCCTATTCCTTTACCTTTGTTCGTCCATGATAGGAGCGGTCCTACAAAGTTTGGTTCTATAAGTTCTGCATCACTTATGAACTTGGTTAGAGTTTAAATAATTATGCAAATAAGAGTTACAGATTTTCCAGCTCTTGATTATCTTAGGTAATTCTCTTTTGAAAAATGCATATAAAGGATTAAAAGAAGGCACACATTAGTGTAGCCCTTAGGAAATTGCATTCCTAACTCCTGCCTTTTGTTTTGCTTTTATTTTTTGAAGAAAATTTTTATCCTTAATAAAAATGCTATAATAGGCAAACAATGGTTATTTTTTTTCAATTTTTATTATTTTGACATACAAAATAATCATTCCTAATTAATAATTATTTTGCATTTGCTTATTCTTATATGAATAAACTCATATATTTATCCAAAAAAATGATTTGTTCAACATTAGTCCTTTGCTATTGTCTTGTCATGCAACTATTATTAGGCACTACTACTTTCCTAGTCTATTTTCTTAATTACCTTTTGAATTAACTTGTACCAAAAGACATCAACTAGAAAATTTGGACTCCCATCTTAATACAAGTCCATGTTTGGTAGTTAAGTATTTACTTTGCAAGCAATTGGGTTGCAAATTTTGGAGCTACCAGCCTTAAACTCATTAGCCATATCTTTCCTTGCTAAGCTTAATCGATAATTTAAACTATTTCAAAATAAAACTTCACAACATAATTGATAATAGAAGTTACAACAACCACTTTTAGAAAGAAAATTATTCATTCATGATCTTTTGCTTAATCTAGCAAATAAAACTTCTAGTGTAATATAAAACCAATCTTTTAAACTATTTAGAAACTAAAAATATGCAACTTTCCACTTATAGTTAAAAAGCAAAAAGCCACAAACTCCCAAAGTCCTATAATGAAGCCAAGAACCATGCTAATCCTCAACCAATGTAGATGAGGCCCATCTTCCTCCTCTTGAATGTACTTGTCACTACTGTTTTTCACAATATATGCACACTTCAGAAGTAGGGGTCCACAAAGTTCTAGATTACCTTCATATGTAGACACATCAAAGCTTTGGAGTTCGATGCTTGTTGGTAATTGTCCATGTAGTTGATTGTATGCAACATTAAAAGAAGAGAAGAAATTCAAATTGACTAGTGAGGCTGGTATTTCACCATAAAATTGATTTGAAAAAAGGTCCAATTCTTCCAAGTTTGAGAGCTCTACTATTTGATAAGGAATTGTGCCTAAAGTTGTTACTAGGAAGGTATAATGCATGAAGAGCCTTCAAATGTCCAATCTCAAGAGGAATGATGCCATTGAGATGATTATGTGAAAGATCTCTTTTTGGCTTCATATTTGAAGGAGAATTCAATTGGTGACCATTACCAATAATCACCAAACTCAAATGACTAAATTTTCTTAAAGCCTCTATTGAAACTAATGTTGTCATTTTACAAAGCTCTTTGGGAAATTCACCAAAAATGAAGTTGTTAGCCAAATTCAAAGGGAATAGTCTTGGAAGATTTGACAACCACTTTGGAATTGAACCTATGATACTATTATTAGTTAGGCACAAAAGTTCTAAATTATGAAGCAAAGACAGCAATTTAGGTAATTGACCGAATAGTTGGCAATCACGAAGATCCAAAAAATGGATATTTTCGATCCCTTCAAGACCAACTATATTGTCATCACTTGCCATCATCTCTCCTATAGAGTTTTCTCTAAGCATAAGTATAGAAAGACATTTACAATGCTTTAGATTCTTGAATGCTCTAATGATGTTGGTTAGCCTATCATCATTGGAGCATAAATGATAAGAATTTCAACTGACCCACTTCAAGTAAAATTTTCCTTTTTGGTCTATTGCCAAAAGGTTGTGTGCTACTAGGAACTTATAGGAGTATACTCATTTGAAAGTTACCAAATAAGTTATTATAAATCAAGTCAATCACATTGAGTTACTAAGACAAGTAAGGTTGAGATTTCTCTTTTAGGGAGATTCATTCTTAATGTCAATATCCAGAGATTTGTGCAATTCACTAAAGATGTGGGTATATGACCTACCAAGGGGTTGAAACCAAGGTGCAAGTACTTTAATTTGAGAGTTTTCCAATCTTTGCAAGAATTTGACCAGCTAATTCATTGTTTTGTAATTCAAGGGTAGTGATTTTGGTAAGGTTCACCATGTCACTACTAATTAAGCTATTGTTGCTAACATTGAGTTTCATCAACCTTCATGTTCTATGAAGAAAGGAGGATTGAATCATCCCATTGAAGTGGTTGCTAGATATGTCAAGTATTTGAATGGAATCATGGTAGCCAAATGTATCTCTAATATCTCCAAATAGGTTGTTGTAGCTTAAATCAAGGACCTTGAGTTGAATCAAGGATGAAAAAAATTCCGTTGGAAGAAAACCAATTAGTGGATTGTGGGAGATTGAGATTAGATAGGTATGTAAGGTTTCCAAGTGAGATAGGCAAAGTCCCTGTAAGGCCTCTTAACAGTAAACAAATGTGGGTAACCTTACTTTTATTATCACAAGAAATACCTTCCCAATGACAATAGTTGATGGAAGACCACTTTATAGCAGCAGATGAATTGAAGGGAAACCACAACAAAGATTTGCGTTCCATTTCGTTGAAGGCATGACTTTCGAAGAAAAAAGGCAAAAGGAAGACGATGAGGCAGCAATTGTGGCATATTTCGAATCAGATAACTCACTAGAAGCCTAGTTTATTCTTTAGGCCAACGGAAGAAAAGGCAAAGTTTCAGAAGAAGAAAACATTGAAGACAACCTCTATGCCTATCTATCAGGTTGCCCATATTGCCAATATATATAGGAAGAAGTTGTTTTGGCTAGAAACGACATTCTACCATCTTGGTCTCTACACGTGGAATAGCTTTAAACAATTTGATTCTTTTGCTTGTCACGTCCGTTAGTTGAAGATTTCGTAACTACTTTTTTATTGATATCTATTTTATGTCTAAGATAAAAAAAAATAAAAATAAAAAGGTTCCACTTACAGAGTTGGCTAAACCATTAGTTTCAGATTTGTAGTATTGTTGAGCAAGTTGTGATATAGAGTTTAAGCTTTTCTATTGCAGGCAAAGAACCAAGGGGGTGGGGGGGGGGGGGGGGGAGGTGTTTGTATTGTGAGATGGTTATGATTAAATTGATAAATTTTATTTACATGGTGTTACGTATTTCAAGTTTCTAATTTAGAGACAAGATATTAGTTTTATATTAGTCAAATGCAATTGCTACTTTATTTATTATCTGAGGGAGATTAACCATTGACTAGATTGAAAGGACAAAATAGAGTCCACACACTGAGTGGCCTTTATAAAACGATGCCAGTGACATTTATGAGACAACAAAGTATTTGTAAAAGGGGATGAGAAGGAGAAGCAATCAAACTTAGACTTTGAATCATATCCAGGTATTTTGTAACTTTTTCATTCTTATTTACGTTAATAAAGTTTTGGCTGTCCATCAAGTGAATCCGGTTGACAAGCCCGTGTAACACCTCTATAAGAAGTAACTTTTCTTGTTATTTATGTCCCATCATTCCATTGTGGCCTTCCAAATCATTGAAGGAATAACTTGCTTGAGTCTCTCCAATAAATTTTCGTGTAAATTTTAAAATCTTCCTTGCATCAAATTAGCCCACCAAACGAATTTACATATTTTAGAGGATTGTAAACTGAAGTTAGAACCGTCCTACCAGGCATGCTATAAATAAAAACATTGAAATCATCCCAAAATCATAACGAAAATAAGGGTTGCTTTGAAAATGGAGATAATCAGTGGCAAAATTTGAATTGATAGTAGGTCCCTGATAGTTAGTTGACGTCTCCCTCCATTCTAAATCTGAGACAAGAAATTCCATATATCATCAAATCAAGCAAACAATCCTAACTGACATCAGCACAAGTTTTGAGCACTAGAAATACTTCATGCGGTCCTGTTGTCATTACGGTACTTGGAAAATTGACAAGAAAGTGTAACAAACATGGCTAATTTTTCTTTGCAGTTTGAAAGTTATAAGTCCTGATGTATGGTTCAGAGTTTGCCCTTGTGTGTGGTTTCTAATGCGTGTATATAAAGTATGTATTACGCTTCGACTACTAAGACTCTAGACCGACGGAATACCATCTTAGAAAAATATTTGGTTCACTGTTGAATGCAATTAATGAATTTTCAAAATCGTTAACCTTATGGAAGAATGTTCCAATCTAATGTTTTCCCCAACAACCCTTCAGATTATAATGTTTCGCATACTCGGGAACATCCTGGGAAAGATAATCACATAAAAACCTTTTGCAGACTTTGCTTGTTATTTGATCACAGACTTTGTTGGCTTTGGACTGACGGATACATAATCTAAGAAAAAAATATGGCTAAATGTAGAAGGCATCTATGAACTTTCAAATTGTTGACCAGAGAACTTTCCTATCCAATATCACACAATCCTTGAGATCAGAATATTTGTTGTAGTTGAAACTTCTTGCATAAGATAGACTAGACAGTAATGATTTGGATGTGTAGAGCGAGAGGAATTGTACTAGGTTGAGAGTTGAAAGGAAAAAGAAAGGAAATACATACTTGGGAGAAGACTTCAATGTGTTGCAAATAAACCATTTCATTCTCACAAGTCACAATAACAAAGTTGAAATCTTCTTTTTCTATCTAGATGCTAAGGTGAAATCATAAAATCAATCGTGGTTATACAACATTACTACATTATTTCTATTGATGATACTTCAAGCATATATTTTGATGACGAAAAATCAACTATTCTCTTTTAGAAACCTTCTTTTTTTAACTTCTTTCTCATAGTAAAGCATTTGAATTTACTATTTTAGTAATAATCATTTCATGATGGTTCAAAGTTGAGTTTAAGATTAATTTTTTTCTGTTTAAAAATAATAATTTAATTTAGTAATTTATTTTCATCTCTTAGTTGAGTGTTTTAAAATGAAATTCATAACTACTAATACCTCTTTATACTTAAGTCTTAAAATTACTAACAGTTAGTTTCTCATTAATAGTTTTACATTATTTAGCTTTCTAAATTAGTGATGAGAAATTGGAAAGCAATTGTCTTGTACCTTTAAAACTGATATTTATATCCTTTTCCTTGTCCACACGTTTAGTCCCTACATGTGCGACTAGTCCAAGTCAATACTTACAGACATTGTAGGTATTAGGCATATGAGCCCTGTACATGTTGTCTTTTTATTGTTTACGAACTTTCAAGGACTTGATAGCCTTCCTCGAGACTTCTTGGTTGTCGATCATGAGTCATTTCACCCCTACAATCATGGCAACAAAATTTGAAAAGTCTTCAACATCTTGTCCAAGTTCTATATCTCACTAAGAATGGAAAAGAAGCCATTCTTATGATTTGAAAATTTAGCCCAATTGAAATTTTAAAAGACAAATATAAGATAGTTTTGTAACATTTTGATTTGAAATTTCCTCCAAGCAAAATTACATCAAGTTCCTTGCAGTTGGCCAAAATCCTCATTACCCTTGTGATGTTGGTAAGCCTATTGAAAGAAAGTGAAAGGAAGGATAAGAATTTCAATTGGACCACTTCTAGTCCAATTTGTCCTTCTAGGCTATTGAAGGAAAGTTAGATTGCTGTTATGAAATGGCAAGAGTAAAGGCTTCTTGGGAAGTTACCAAAGAATTTATCGACCACCAAATCAATTGTAGTAAGTTGACGAAGACTAGAGAAATTAAAGGTGGAGATATTTCCTTCAAGGAAATTTTCTCATAACATCAATTTTCTAAGACTTGTGCAATTGACTAAAGATAAGGGTAAAGGGCCTACCAAGGAGTTTGACTCTAGGAGCAAGTATTTCAATTTGGAAAGCCTCCCAGTATTTCTAGGAAGTTTACCACTGAATTGATTGAAATCTAATTCAAGATTGATGAGTTTGGTAAGGTTCACAATGTCATTGCCAATGGATCCTGAAAGATCATTAAAAGATAAGGAAATTTCTTCTAATCTTATTGCACTATATATATCAGAAGGGAGTGCCCCTGAGATATCATTAACACTTGCTCGAAACACCCTTAATTTGGAACATGCACCAACTCCCCAAGGAATTTTGCCATTATAATTATTGTAAGAAAAATCAAGAAACTTGACAAAAGAAGAATTGGTGCATTGAAATGATGGAAGAGGGCCAATGAAAATATTGTTGCTAAAATTGATTGAGATCAATCTCCATGATCTTTGAAGGAATAGTGATGGGATTACACCACTAAAATGGTTGCTAGATATGTCAAGTACTTGAATAGAATTAGGCCAGCCAAATTGTTATGGCTTAGATCAAGGACCTTGAGTTGAGTAAGAGATGAAAGCAAATCGTTTGGAAGACAACCAAATAGTAAATTGTGGGACACATTGAGATAAGACAAATATGTAAGATTTCCAAGAGAATTAGACAAACTCCGTTTAAGTCCCCTACAAGGTAACCAAATATGGGTAACCTTACCTTCTTGATCACAATAAATACCTTCCCAATGACAATAGTCAATGGAAGACCAGTTTAAAGGAGGAGAAGATGTATTGAAGGGCAAAGACAACAAAGATTTGTGTTCAGCTTCATTGAAGGCGTGAATTGAAAAGCAAACGAAAAAGAGAAACAAGGGAAAAAGAAGATGAGACATCAAGAATTGCATGATTCTACTCATAAAAGAAACATAGTAAAGTATTATCTATTTTTTGGGCCAAAAGGACTAGAATGCAAAGTTTTGAAAGAAGCAATGCAAACATGAAGTACAACGACTATACATTTTTGAGTTTGCCCCAACTATATATAGGGAAAGATTACTTTGGGTAGAACGGAGATGCTACCATTTTTGTCATTGTCTTTACAGGTGGAATTCGTTTAAGCCCTTTGATATGAGTCTAATTGCAGGATGCTTGACTTGAGCAGATTGCGTTAGGTTGATCGAGGGATTAGCAATCAAAGACAAATGCGTGCCGCGGCATTCCTAGTCTTTGGTTATCTGTCATTTCAGCCTTCCAAGACACGGCAACAAATTTGAAGATTCTTCTCCATCTTGTCCAAGTCCTGCATCTTTCTACAAGTGAAAGTAAGTTATCTGAATGGTTAGAAAATTTAACTCAATTGAGGATTTAAGATTATATATATATATAAAATAGGAACTATAATCTTGGAGGAAGATTCAAACGCCCTTCCGCAGATTTTGTTCTCGTTGATCACACGCATTTCACTCAGAAATCACAACAACGAAAAATTCTTCTGTACTTTGTCAAGCGCTAAGACAGGCTATCCCCGCTTGTACTCGCTAGAAAGCAAAAAAGCCAACGTGAAAGTTTGCTCATTCAAATTTCTAATAGAGAGATAAACCGATTCTTACGACTGGGTATACTCTGATTGACTTGATGTTATTGCTTTCTTTACTATTCATAAAAAAAAAAAAATTATATTAGATGTAAAAGCTTAGGTTTTGCCTTTTTACCCTTCAATGCGCAATTGTACATTTTCCACAATATATATTAAGATGGCGTTAAAGCTTACCAATGGAGCCCGAGCCACGAGTAACAATCTTGAAAGTGCCACAACATTACTTTAGTTGCTAGCTTTTCACCAGCATAACCTCTGAATTATCTAAGACTAATTAATTTTGCAAATAATTCATCCTTGAACGGTTGTATGACCAAAAATATATTTTATGGACATTTTATTTTTTAATTTTATTTATCCAGCACTATATCGAAAATTTTCAAATAGCGCGTTAAGTAACGTATAATTAGTTGAGATCGCAATAACAATTGTGGATCGGATGAAACCGGGAAATCGCCGGAAAAAAGAGAACGTGGGAGAAGAGAAAAACAATACCGTTTATTGAAATCTTCCCGATTAATCAATTTTAGCTAACAAAACAATGTTATAAAACCTATACAAGGATTCAGAAAAGGAAAAGAACTGGTTTACAACAAAATCTGCACAAATCCGGAAAGAATTCCAGTCGGCCACGGCGTGGGTTTCGCGCAGAGGACAAAGCGACTCTCAGGTCATGCGCGCGGGTCACTCGGGTCGTGCTAGGGTGCGCTGTCACCTTAGTGGAATCCAAATTGTCGCGCGGGTGAAGACGCGTCCACGCGCGTGGAGAAGATACGTTTTCTAACAGTTTTTCAAACTCAACGTTCAAATTTAGTGATGAAAAATTCGATATAAACAACCTTTCTTTTTCAAGCGGTATGATACTTTTTGCCCTTTCTACACGTTTGGCCTCTCTATTATTTGGGAGGATATGTTTTATACTTGAATATTAGTCAAGAATCATATTTTTTTTTAATGTAGAACTTTTGTGTCCAACATGTTAAATCTTTTAAGAAGTGATATTAGAGAAGATCTTATGACTTGTAATATTTTGATATGACAATAAAGAGTCCGGTGCATCTCACTAGCTACTAGACTTTGACGAAGAATAATTGTCCTAAACACCCTTTCTCATTGAATTGAAATCTTGTTGGGTGGGACAGCTGACTTGATTGCTTCTCCTTCATTGTTAATCAAAAAGTAGGCTCTAGAGTCCTGAAAGTATGCCCGCGTAAAACAAGTTATTTACTACGGAATTTACATTTAAATTCAGTCACAGATGGTAGGCTTTCCCCGTTAATGGTCCAGGACTTCTTTTGTGAACTATGACCCATGTGGCTATTATCACGGGGAAACAAAAGAAACGTACAAGCCCCAAATTCCAACGGTGGACCACAAGTTTTTGTTCTTTTACATAAAAGTGAGGAACTAAAGTAACTTTAGTCCTGGAGTAGTTACTACGTGCAAACCAGGAGTCAAGGTAGAAAAAGGGATAAATAAGGACAGCTTGTAACTGTTGATAAAATAGAGTTTGCGTCTCTACTACGAGTTGAAGGGAGAAAACGAGTAGTTTATTGGACTAAGATTTATCATGATATGTAATGAAAAATTTTAGACTTTTTCACATTGTAGTTTGTAATGAAAAGCTTTATCATGATATGTAATGAAAAACTTTATCATTAATTATCTGAATATGTTTATGAACTAATCAAATATTGTATTTGATATCAAATTAGTTTGACAAAATCCACGTCTCCACCTTCCCCTTGGCAAACCAGTTGTCTAAATTCTTGACCACATATTAGATTATCTGCATAGCGGAGTAAAAAGATAGATGCTATGAGCAGTTGCAATGGTAGAAAGAGGAGACAAAGTGATAAGTTGATTGATTTCAAATGAGATTTTATTTACGAGATTGATTCAGCTTTGTCTTTGTGAGTGTTTTAAGACGAAATTCATAATTACAAATACATCTCTATGCCTCAATTTTGATAGTATTAACATTTAGTCTCTCATTAATGATTTTATATGTTTATCTTTCTAACTCAATGATGAAAAATTAGAATAACACCACCCACTCCTTTTAAAGTTGATGTGTCTATCTTTTTCCCTTTCCACATGCTTGGCCCTTCCATTTGCAATAGGTCCAATTCAACGAAGACAAATACTATCATAATTGGATAGTGAAAATATCCAAAGGATTAATATAACTGTGTACATCTTATCTCCTTTTAAATTGAATAACTGTCTAAGACTTACAAGCCTTCCTAGAAGCTTCATGGTTGTTGATCACAAACTTTTTCACCTTATAAGTCACGGCAACCAAATTTGAAAAGTCTTTCAACATCTTGTCTAAGTCCTGCATCTTTCTACATGTTAAAATAAGTCATTTAGATGATTAGAAAATTTAACTCAACTAGAACTTTACAGTATATATGTATATATATATATATATATAAAAAATTGGTTTTGTTACATTATAATATAACATTAAACAGTTAGTGAATCTCATAGATGAAGAGGCTACACATGAAAACCGGAAAAGAAAGAAAAAGAAAAAAAACTTGGATTATTATTGAGCTAATTTCCTACTTTTTTTAACCCTAGCGCTAGTGGGACAACTTCTTTTCTATTAGTGAAAAAAAGTGAAGATTGGTTGAAATTCAAATTCAAATTTTTATGATAAATGTCACATGAATATATGCTTAAAACAAATCAGATCTTTCCTCCACAATTTCTTGTCCAATTTTTGTGTCAATTCACTAATGCTTTTTTGGCCCTTTTTTTCCGTTGATTTCAGCCGTGAGAAAATGAGCTCATCTTAGGAGTCCTTTTTCTTCACGCTCAAACTGCTAATTGATAGTGCCTTTAATATTCTTCTGTCACTATTGATGCGAGGCATACTTTGTCATCATTTTATGCAAATTTCAACAGCTCCGTTCAGTTGATGTTTTGTAAAATATAAGAAATTAAGCCAACTAATAGCTTAGTTGTGAAAAAAAGTGCTAAAAAAGAAACTTAAACTTCAGTATGGGTTGGAGGTCCATTATGATATAAATGAACCAGAGACCCATCAAGACAATGGACTAGATCGGTCTAAGACTAGTGGGCGCAAGGCCCGTTGAAACTTTAATTTCAGAGGGCCATTTGAGATTTGGGTGCATAAAACTCTTTTTAGAATTTACTGGTGTGATTGGATTCTGCGAGAAACTTGAATTTGATCGGTTGCCGGTTTATGGCCTTTTGTTGCTGGTTAGATGCTGTTTGGGTTTGCTATTGGCTGAGTGGTTATAGGCAACACAAAAAACTGAACGCTTTCTGTAATTAAGAAAGCGTTGTGTTCTCTCAGCTTCTGGAAAAAATAGAGTTGTTATCGAAGGGATTTTGACTGAACAAATTGGTGGTTTTGTTGTTTTTTAATGAGCATTTTGATTCCATTGATGCAAGCGCATGACCCAGATCCAAACCCTGACCCGTTGTTGACCCTCGTGCGACCTGAGGGTGACCCAACTGACATTTGCCCCATCTGCGAACCCTAGCCACCGCTAGCCAGGGAAATCAATCCTGATATGGATCGATTTTGAATGTAAATATTTTTTGATTCTTGATGTAATTCTATAAAGATTGTTGATTGTAAAGTTGTAATTTAACAGGAAACTATCAATAGATCAATAGAATTAATTTTCGACCATGTTCCTGCCTGTTATTGTTTTCCGGCGAGTATTTTGATTCCATTGATCCACCCTGTGTCTCTCTCTTCTTCAATTCTCGTTTTCTTTCAGTTAGTTGAGAAGAGGTTATTACATTTTAAACATTTTTTTCTTTATATCCCGGGTCTCGGAGGGATGCATTTGCAGCGCTAGGCCAGGCCTTTTTAGTAGCATAATTCTACCTTATTGGGCTACCATGAAGATCCTGTCCTTTCAACGCCTGGAGAGCACTGGAGCTTTCTTATTACATGTATGAGTAACAGCGACGAATCATCAGGATCTACGAGTTTTAAAACCCACCATAATTGTCAACTCTAGCGACGAATCGCCGTTAACCAAAACTTGCTACGGAGGAAACGCCTGTGTTTTAGTGCTGTAGTGGCCATGAAACAGGGTTCATGTTCCGGGCCATGAAACAGCGTGAAACGACAGATTTGAACAAGGATTTTGTCGCTAAGACCGTTGTTTGAGAGACTTCTAAGGGTGGTGATTATTGTTAGAAAAAACTATAAGCCCAAATAATTGTTGACTACTAGAGCCTTTGCTTGCACTAAATGATGGCAATGCACCGCCGAAGAAGAGTTATGAATCATCCGTTATTGGGCTAAGAATGGAAAGTAGAGTCTTAGAGAAAGCAAGTGAAAAGAAAATCCTCTTGCATTTTTTTCTTATCTATCACAAGCTAATTCTATAAAACGAGAGCACCTATTGAATGACCTTTGTGTATAGGATAAAAGTTTTACACCAAAAACATGATCTCTTGTGGTAAGCTTTAAACAAAGGAAGTGTCCTCTAACCTTTGAGTTAGCTTTTATATTAGCTCTTTAAACCTTTTAGCTTAATATCAAAGCCTTAAATTTGCTCTACCCCTTATGACCTTGAGCCCAATGTCCCTCATATATGTAGGGCAAAAGTTTCATACCAAAAGTATGATCCCTTACAATGAGCTTTAAATAAAAGAAGTATCAACTAATCTTTAAGTTAGCTTCTGAGTTAGATTTTTAAGCCTTCTAACTACTTTTACTATTTCATTGATCTATGCCCTTTGCTTTTTGTTTATACATTCTAGGCTCTTGCCTAGTTTGACAAGCTTTAGTTAAATTATCAAAAAAACACCAAAATTTAAAATAGCATTAAAAAAAACTAAGAGAGTGTCTTCGGTCAATTTTTTTCTATAGGTTTTCCGGTTTTTATGTCATTTTATTATTTACACGTGAAGCGGCAATTACAAGCTTGCCTAAGAATGCAATTTCTGTAATTTATTTGAGAAGAAAACTAGAATTTGTATTAGAATAAGTATTAAATTAGTTAAACTCAAGATTCAGTTTTGAAGTATAAAAATTTTGACAAAATAGGGAGGTTTGAAAATTACTAAAATCCTTTTTGAACCAAAAAAAGTAAACACCACCGTCAAATTAGTTGTGTCATTATATGAAAAGCACTTCTTATTAAAAAAAAAAGGTAGTTAATGAAGTTTTAGTATTTGATTGCTTAAGCAGAAACAGATGATGGTGGTGGTTAACAAAAACTAATCTTATTCTTATGTTGATAAAGCAAATTTCAAATTGGAATGAAATTAAGTGGAAGTTGATTTGAGTCGTGATGATTAAGTTATGTAACTTGACTCGTACGTGATTGATGGTAGATAAACATTTTAATGTGTCAAAAAAGACCTCACTCATTCTTGTGTTATTGTTGTGCGGCAAAAGTTTTGAATTGTGCGTAAAAAAAAAAAACTATATATATATATATATATATATATACATATATATATATATACATATATATTTTCACATTTGCCATAGTTTGTTAACTTTGGTTAAACATTAGGTTCGAGTATTGGGTAGAGCTTAAATAATTATGCAAATAAAAGTTCCTAGATTTTCCATCCCTTTGTTTAACATTAGATACTTGGTTGATTATCTTAGGTAATTCACTTTTGAAAAATGCATATAAAAAGGACTAAAATAAGCCACGCACTAGCATAGCCCTTAGGAAATTGCATTCTTAACTACTGCCTTTTCGTTTTGCTTTTATATTTCTCGAAGGATTTTTTTCTTTTTAATAAAAGTGGCTACTATAGGAAAACTATGATGATTTTTTTTTCAATTTGCATTATTTTGACATTTTTAATTATTTGTTCAAGATTAGTCCTTTGCTATTGCCTTATCGTGCAACTATTATTAAGCACTACTATTTCCTAGTTATATTTTCTTAATTACTTTTTGATTAACCTATGTTCTGAAAGAAAGGGTGAAACATTATCTAAAAATTTTGGACTCCCATCTCAGTATGAGTCTATGTTTCACCCTTAACTCTTTCCTTTGCAAGCAATTGAGTCGTAAATTTTTAAGCTGCCAACCATAAACTCATCAAAGATATCATTCCCACTTAAACTTAATTAGTAATTGAAATTATTTCAAAACAAAACTTTGCAACACAATTGATAATAAAATTTATAACAACCACTTTTGGAAAGGAAAGTATACATTCACGATCTTTTGCTTAACCTAGCAAACAAAACCACTAGTGTAACATAAAACCAATCTTTTATAATGTCTAGAAATTGAAAATATGCAACTCTCCACTTATAATTAAAAAGTAAAGGGCCACAAACTCCCCAAAATCCTACAATGAAACCAAGAACCATGCTAGTTAGGAACCAAGGCACATGAAGAGCATCTTCCTCTTCCAGACCGTACTTGTCACCATTATTTTTCACAATATGGGCACACTTTGGAAGTGGGGGCCCACAAAGTTCTTGATTACCCTCATATGCAGAAACATCAAAGCTTTGGAGTTGGGTGCTTCTTGGTATTTGTCCATGTAGATGATTGTATGCAACATTAAAGTAAGACAAGAAATTCAATTTAACTAGTGAGGTAGGTATTTCACCAGCAAACTGATTTGAAGAGAGGTCCAATGCTTCCAGGTTTGTAAGCTTTGCTAATTGATTAGGAATTGTGCCTGAAAAATTGTTACCACAAACATCTAGTACATGAAGCGCTTTCAAATGTCCAATCTCAGGAGGAATGTTGCCACTAAGTTGATTAAACGAAAGATACATTCCTGATTTCATATTTGAGAGAACACGATATTGATGACCTCCATTTTGACGAGCTCCACTTAGTAGTGGCAAACTCAAATAACTACTTTTTCTTGGAGCCCCTGTTGAAACTAATGTTGGCATTGTACAAAGTTCTTTTGGAAATTCACCAGAAATGAGATTTCTACGCAAATCTAAATGAAAAAGTTGTGGAAGATTTGACAACCACCTTGGAATTGAACCTATGATATTATTGCCACATAGACGCAGAACTTCTAAATTATGAAGCAATGATAGCCATTTAGGTATTTGGCCTGTTAGTTGGCAATTACAAAGATCCAGAATTTGGATATTTTTGAATCCGTCAGAAACATCTATACTATCATTACCTGGCATCACCTCTCCTAAAAAGTTTGTTCCAAGCATGAGTACAGACAAATGTTTACAATGTTTTAAAATCTTGAATGCTCCACTGATGTTGGTTAGCCTAGTATCAACAAGTGAAAGAAAAGATAGGAATTTCAATTGAGCCATCTGTGGTGCTATTTGTACTTCTAATCCACTTCCAGCAACTCGAAGTGCTACTAGGGACTTACAATAGTAAAGACTCATTGGTAAGTTACTAGAGAAATTATTAGAAACCAAGTCAATCACAATCAGTTGGCTAAGGCTAGAGAAATTAAAGCTAGAGATATCTCCTTCAAAGAGATTTCCTCCTAATGTTAATACCTGGAGACATGTGCAATTCATTAAAGATGATGGTAGATGACCTGTCAAGAAGTTGGAATCAAGATGCAAGTGCTTTAATTTGGATAGCTTTCCAATCTTTATAGGAATTTGACCACTAAATTCATTGTATTGTAATTCCAAGATAACGAGTTTGGTAAGGTTCACAATGTCATCACTAATGGGCCCTGAAAGACTACTAAAAGGTAAAGATATTTCCTCTAATCTTATGGCACTATATATATCTTGTGGAAGTATTCCTGAGAGAGAGTTAGAACCTGCTCGAAAAACCTTTAGTTTAGGACAAGCCCCTAATCCCAATGGAATTTGGCCAATATGATAATTGTGAGAAAAATCAAGAATCTTGACAAAGGAAGAATTGGTGCAAGGAAATGATGGAATAGGGCCAGTTAAACTATTGTTGCTGACATTGAGCTTTATCAACTTCCATGTTCTATGAAGAAATGAAGATTGAATTATCCCAGTAAAGTGGTTGCTAGATATGTTAAGGATTTGAATAGAATCAAGACAACCAAATGTATCATCAATATCTCCAAGTAGATTGTTGAAACTTAAATCTAGGACCTTGAGTTGATTCAAGGATGAAAACAATTCCTTTGGAAGAAAACCGATTAGTGAATTGTGGGAGAGTTTGAGATGAGACACATACTTGATGTTTCCAAGTGAGACATCCAAAGTCCCTCTAAGGCCTCTTGACGGTAACCAAATATGGGTAACCTTTCCCTTTTTATCACAAAAAATACCTTCCCAATGGCAACAGTCAATAGAAGACCAAGTTAAAAAACAAATTTTGGTATGCTCATCGCTCCCCCCAGCCCCCGCCGCAGATCTCCCAGCCCCCCCGCTCCCCCATCGCTCCCCCCAGCCCCCGCCGCAGATTTCCCAGCCCCCCGCTCCCCCATCGCCCTTCCCAGACCCCCGCCGCAGATCTCCCAGGCTCCCCCCGCTCCCCCCCGCTCCCCCCGATCCCCCATCGCTCCCCCCAGCCCCCGCCGCAGATCTCCCAGCCCCCCCGCTCCCCCATCGCCCCTCCCAGACCCCCGCCGCAGATCTCCCAGGCTCCCCCCGCTCCCCCCCGATCCCCCCGCTCCCCCATCGCCCCCCCCAGCCCCCGCCGCAAATCTCCCAGCCCCTCCCAGACCCCCGCCGCAGATCTCCCAGCCCACCCCATTTTCGCCCCTCACCCCCCCAGCCCCATCCCGTGCACTCCCCCCTGTCCAGCCCTCTCCCTGATCCCTCCGCCCCCCCTATCGTTTCCCTCGTCCCCCATCGTATCCCCACTCCTCCCGAAGCTCCCCGGCCCCCCCGCCACAGAACCCAGATCCCGTCCCCCATCGCAGGAAACAGTCTGGCCACTTATCCCAGGCTCCCCCCGCTCCCCCCGCTCCCCCATCGCATCCCCATCGTGTGGTCACCGGCGGAAGGTAGTAGGATTTAGAGCAGGTCAGCGGGAGACAAGACCTGATGGCTGATCGCCGGATCTCCTAGGCTCGGAGGTAAGTTAAAAAAAAAAAAAAAAAAAAAAAACATTTCTGTATATTAGATTATAATTAGGATAGACTCTGTTGAAGTGAGTGTTGTTTCTGTGTGTTTTATTTTTCTATTTGTTATTTTATTTTATTTTTATTTTTTTTATATATTGGATTTGCAATTTAGGAGTAGAAGTTGGTGTAGTGAGAGTTAGGTGTGAATTTAGTTGTTTCGTGGTGTGTTTTGATTTATTGATTGCTTAGTTAAGATATTTGTTTTGGAGTGATAAGAGAAGGATATACCTACTAAAAGCCATGTTTCTATATTAAGTTAAGTTAAAGGGATTTAAGTAGATTGTCGGTAGAAGAAGGCAGAATCTATCAGGTCTATATACTGAGTAGATTATGAACTTTTGGTACATCTTACCAAAATCCTGCCTATCAAATTAGTTAAGTACTAAGTTGGTAACTGCTGATGGTCAAGGATTTTCAGAGGATAGACCCAGAGAGTGCTGAGTTTGAGAGAAGAGAGAAAAGGAAAATAAGGAAACTTAAAGAGTGTTGGAAATCTTTAGGAGAAAATAATGATACAGAAGTTAAAATAATGAAATCTGGACGATTAACCCTTGCAAATAGGAACATGGCTAAAGGAAGTGTGACCAAGGATAATGTATTATCTCAACAAGACAAGGAGAGAATTGAACAAGAAATCCAAGAAAGTTTATTCCAAGGGCCTACAAGAAATAAGGAGAAAAATGAGAGGCTAGAAGAGACAAACAACATTATCTTTAAGGAGAGTTTTGAACATAAAGGAAAACATGATTCTTGGAGTAAGGTTGTAGTAGGAGGATTAGCACAAAATGCTCATATGAAATACCAGCCACCGGTATTAAATGATGGGAAAATTAGAGTTGCCCCTCCTAAGGAAGTTATTGAAGAAGGAAGTAAATTCTATGAAAATTGTGTTGTGGGTTTCTTTTTGGGTTCAAAATTACCATTTTCTGTTGTAAAAGGAATTGTAGAAAAGCAATGGGGAAAACAAAGCTTAATAGATATTTCTGCAACAGACAGTGGCTTCTTCTTTTTTAGATTCTCTGATAAACAAAAGATGGAGGAAGTATTAGAAGCTGGAGTTTGTGATGTGGTAGGAAAACCAATGTTTCTGCAAAAATGGCATAACACTATTAGACTGCAGAAAGGAAAAATCACTTCAATACCAATTTGGATAAAGTTGCACAATGTCCCACATGCTTTATGGGATGAGATTGGTATGAGCTATGTAGCTAGTGCTGTTAGAAAGCCACTATACATGGATAAAGCTACCAAACATAGACAAAGGATATCATATGCAAAAGTATGTGTTGAAATAGATACAAAGTGTTCTCTACCAACTTCATTTGAAATTGACATGGGTAATGGTGCTATTTTTGAGGTAGGAGTGGAGTATTGTTGGTTACCTGAAATATGCAAAAAATGTGATTGCTTTGGACATAAGGAGTGTGTTATAAAGCAAAAGGAGATATGGGTTCCAGTTCAAAAGCCATTAAGTCAGATGGAGAAATATGATGAAGGATGTGAGGATAAAGAAAAATTGGATAAAGGTAATGAAGATCAAGTTCATGACGAGCAAGGACATGAGGATATAAGAGATAAGATTGTAAATTCAATAACACATGAAGTTGAATCCACCATAAGTCCAAAAGCCAAATTAGAACAAAGCAATAAAGCAAGTGTGAATGGAAGGGGAAACAAAAGGAGCCCCAAAAGGAATACATGTGAGCAGGACAATACCAGTAATAGATTTAGTGTGCTTATAAGTAATCATCAAGAACCAAATGAAGCAAGATGCAATGATATTGTAGGTCTTGAAGGTGTTGAAGGAGAAAACACTATACCCCCAGACAAATGATCATATTCTCATGGAATGTCAGGGGCTTGAATAAAAGCCCTAAACAAAAGGAGGTACGAGAAGTTATCAAGAATGCTAAAGCTGACATTGTCATTCTATTAGAACACAAAATAAAAGAAGATAAAGCACAATGGGTGATAGATTCTCTGTTTCCCCAATGGGGTTTTATCCATAATTATAGAGATAATGAAAATGGTAGGATTTGGATTGTATGGAAAAAGCCACAGTTCAACATCACAGTGCTTAGTAGTTCTAAACAGGTAGTGAATTGTAAAGTGGAAGAGGGACATGAAGTATGGTACTTATCTGCCATCTATGCAGCAAATGCAGCGAATGAACGAAAGGATCTTTGGAGTAACCTCACACAATGTTATAACAGTTATGGAAAGAACACTCAATGGCTACTAGTAGGGGATTTTAATACAGTGAGGAATCTAAATGAGAGGGTTAGTATAGCTAGTAGATGGATAGAAGGAATAGAAGATTTCAACAAGTTCATAAGTGATGCAGAACTTATAGAACCAAACTTTGTAGGACCGCTCCTATCATGGACGAACAAAGGTAAAGGAATAGGGTTCAAAGGCAGTAAATTGGATAGATGTTTGGTAAACCCTAAATGGCTGCAAAGTAATATGGATTTCTCCATTGAATTTAGTACTCCTGGATTGTCAGATCACAGTCCTTGCATTATCAAGGTGGGCAATAATAGACCAAGTCAGAAAAGGACTTTTAGATTTTTCAACTTTTGGCCAGACAACCCCCAATTTATGACAATAGTGAAGAATATTTGGCAACAAAGGGTTGATGGCACTATAATGTACAGAATAATGATAAAGTTGAAGGAAATGAAAAAAGAGTTAAGAAAGCTAAATAGAGAGGAATTTGGAGAACTACCAAGGAAAACAGAGGTAGCAAGGAAGCAGCTACAAATAGCACAAGCAAAGCTCTTTGATGATCCTTCAAATACCCAATTGCGCAATGAAGAAAAGGAGTGGTTAGAAAAGTTACTAATATGTAGCAAGCATGAAGAAATACTTCTGAAGCAAAAATCAAGGAATAATTGGCTGAAAGAGGGAGATTGTAATAGTAAAGTCTTTTTTGGAAGCATGATGAAGAGGAGAGCAAAAAATCACATTGTTAAGTTGGAATTAGATGATGGGCAACTTACTGAAGATCCTGAAATGATAAAGAACAAAATTCTAAATTATTATCAAAACTTGCTAGGGAGGGCAAACCAACCTCAACCATCAGAAACAAGATTAAGAGAGTTATTTCCTATGGAAATTTCAGAAGAGACAAAGAGAAGCCTTATAGCAGACGTTCAAAGAGAAGATATACAAAAGGTCCTTAATACCTTTGGTGATTATAAAGCTCCAGGTCCTGATGGATATAATAGCTTCTTCTTCAAGAAAGCATGGAGTATTATAGGGAGTGACATAGAAGATGCAGTAATAGCTTTCTTTCAAAGGAGACAGCTACTGCGAAGCATAAATTCAACAGTAATCTCTCTTGTCCCTAAGAAAATTAATGCCACCAATATGAAAGATTTTAGACCAATATCTTGTTGTAATGTGTTGTACAAGATCATATCTAAAATTGTGGCAGGAAGACTAAGTTTAGCTTTGCCTCATTTCATACATCCGTGTCAGACAGCTTTTGTGCCAGGAAGGAACATTAAGAAAAATATTTTGTTGTGTCAAGAGTTGATGCACAATTATCACAAAGATATTCATGGGAAAAGGGTGGCAATTAAGGTTGATATTATGAAAGCATATGATTCAATAGACTGGAATGCAATCCTAAATACACTGAAAGTTTTGAAGTTCCTAGACAAATTTAGATTGCTGATTGAAAGCTGCATCACTACTGTGGGATATTCTGTGAACATCAATGGCTCTCATACAGGTTTTTTTAAGGGGGCAAAGGGACTTAGACAAGGAGACCCTCTCTCTCCTTTTCTCTTTGTTATTGTGATGGAGATTCTTAACAGAATTATACAAAATAAAGTATCTTCTGGAAGGTTTAAATTTCACTGGAAATGCGCCAAAGAAAAGATCACTCATTTATGCTTTGCTGATGATCTCTTTTTGTTTGCTCATGGAGATATTGAATCCATATTATGTTTACTAGATGCTATGCAAGAGTTTGAAGATATAACAGGTTTGAAGATGCATCCAGAGAAGTGTCAAATTTTCTTTTCAGGCTTGTCAGAACAGGAAAAGGCTCTAATACTTGATCATATTCCTATCCAAGAAGGCCAACTTCCCATAAAATACTTAGGAGTACCATTGATTACTAAAAGACTCTCCAACCTAGATTGTACTATCCTGACAGAAAAGATATTGAGAAGAATTGAAGGTTGGGAGTCTAAGCATATTAGTTATGGGGGGAGACTGCAGCTAGCCAAAAGTGTTCTATTCTCATTGCAAACATATTGGATGCAAATTTTTCTACTGCCAAAACAGACCCTTTATGAAATTGAAAAAAGGATTAGAACTTTCCTTTGGACAGGTAAATCTAATGGACGATGTGTAGCGAAAGTGGCATGGAAAGAAGTTTGCTGGCCTAAAGTTTCTGGAGGACTAGGTTTGATAGACATTCACACTTGGAATAAAGCAGCAATTGGAAAACTCCTATGGTCTCTTGTGCACCCCAATTCAAACTCCTTATGGGTTAAATGGATGATAACAGAAAATTTGAAGGAAAGGAATGTATTAGAAGTTGAGATGAAAGGATCACTAGCTTGGAGTTTTAGGAATATTTTACAAGTAAGAAATGAACTAACACAACTAGTGACAGACTCAGAATACAATATTGCCAAGAGTTATGTAGCACTAAGAGAGAACAGAGAAGATTCCAAATGGGCAACACTTGTTTGGAAAGAAGGAGTACCGAAACATAATTTTATATGTTGGATCATTTTAAGAGACAAACTATCCACAGCAGATCGGGTGGCAAAATGGAATAGTTCAGTGGATCTACGATGCAACCTCTGCCAACAAGAAGAAGAATCACATGAACATTTATTTTTTAAGTGTAGGTTCACAAACTACATCTGGAAGGCTTTGTTAGGCATGAATGGATTAACTCGAAGAATTGAACATTGGAGAGCTGAAATATATTGGATGATCAACACTGTTAAGAAGAAGAGCTTTGCAGCTACTTTGCTTAGTATATCTTTCAAGGCCGTATTGTATCACATTTGGAGCGAAAGGAATAGAAGAAGATTCAGCAATACAAGTCTAGAAAACTCAACCATTATTGCCAAAATCAAGAAGGACGTGAGAGGCAAGATTTCATCTACTAGAGGAGTTAAGCTTACAAATTGTAATAAATTTTTACAAGAGCTTTGGAATTTGCCAAGTGCAATATTTGAGCTTAGATGATGATATTTTGTAATCGAACAATCTTGTAAATTTTTTATGAGTGATATATAATTTGACCTTTCACCAAAAAAAAAAAAAAAATAGAAGACCAAGTTAACAAAGGAGAAGATGTATTGAAGGGCAAAGACAACAAAGATTTGCACTTCATTTGATTGAAGGCATGACTTTTAGAGAAAGTGTGGAAGAGAAACAAAGCAAAAAGAAGATGGTGAGACATCAAATGTTGCATGTTTCTAGTTGGATAAATCACGCAAGAAACCTGATCTATTCTTTGGGCGAAAGGAATGAATGGCAAAGTTTGAGAAGTAAGAGAATAATGAAGGCCAACTTCTTTTTACCTCTCTATGAGTTTGCCCAAATTGCCAAAATATAGGGAGAAGTTGTTTTGGCTAGAAACGTAATTCTACCATCTTAGTCTTTACACATGGAATTGGTTTAAGCAACTTTATTATGTTGAAGGCATGACTTTTAGAGAAAGTGTGGAAAAGAAACAAAGCAAAAAGAAGACGAGACATCAAATGTTGCATGTTTCTAGTTGGATAAATCACGCAAGAAACCTAATCTATTCTTTGGGCGAAAGGAATGAATGGCGAAGTTTGAGAGCAAGAGAATAATGAAGGCCAACTTCTTTTTACCTCTCTATGAGTTTGCCCAAATTGCCAAAATATAGGGAGAAGTTGTTTTGGCTAGAAACTTAATTCTACCATCTTAGTCTTTACACATGGAATTGGTTTAAGCAACTTTATTATGTTCTTGTCAAGTCCACTTACTGAAAATTACAAAAACTGCTTAGATATAGATACATGTTATACATCTAAGAAAAAGAGGTTCCTCTTACATAGTTGGCTAAACCATTAGTTTGGGATTGGCAATATTTGTGAGCAGGTTTCAAAATAGAGTTTTAGTTATTCTGTTATAGGGAAAGAAAACCAGACAAAAAAGATTATTATCAAAATGATAATAATTAAATTCTCATAACAGTTTTAGGCATTTCAAATATCTAATATGAAGGCAAGAAATTGGAAAGATGAACTTTATCCTTTCGGAATTGACATCTACTTTTGTTGGAAAATTCTCCATTTAGGTCGTCGGAAAAGTTGGTTCAGTGGGAGCTTCAAAAGAGAGATTATGGACAGGTTCTTTTGACTCTTAACATCGTCATTTGGCATTAGATAGCTGGGTGCACCTCACGAGTTGCTAGACTTTGATAGGGAACAGAGTCTCGTCGACGAAAGGTTCCTTCATGAATCAATCCATCAAATGCGCAAACTAACCTGGGCATCTCTTCTGGTAGGTAGGAGCTCAGGCTGCCATGCTTCTTGTGCTATCTTATAATCAAAAGTAAGCTCGTGTAACATTTTATTTCAAATTATTTGCCCTAGTGGCTATCATCTTTCACTTTCTATTGCATTTGAATGTCCCATCTATCAAAGACCAAAAAAGCCTTCCCAAAGACTTAAAAAGTAGGTTGTGGAGTCCTCAAAGTTTACCCGTGTGACATGTTATGTCTGCCATTAACTTAAGGCTAGTATAATTCGGGGATTCCTTGCAAGAAGCTTTATAGACTCGTCCAAGTGACTATCCTTTGAAAACTGAAAAGGCAAAAAAATTGATGAACTAGTAGTAATGTAAGATGTCGTGTGTTACAAGCTCTCTTACGTTCTTTAGTATCTAGTTTTTGTCTTCTTTGGATGATGAGACTCTCTCTCTCTCTCCTGGAGAGGCAGGCATTTGACGATGTTAAAGTAGGCTCAATAATAGATGGAAGCCAAGCGTAGACTAATATTTGTTTATATGCACTAAAGATTCCAAGAGAATGGCGTATGCAGTGAAGGTCAGAGGAAGGAGATATGGAAACATATCTGACAAAACGGGTGGCCGGAAAGTGACCTCGATGAAATGTGAACAAAGGAAAAAGGAGGAGAGAAGGAAAGAAAACAGGGGGGGTCTGCTTTGGAAAAACGTAATATCCGTTGATCAATCATGTCGCTGTCACCGCCCATTGACGAAGAAAACACGAGGAGCTTTTCAAAATTTTCACTGTTTTTGTCCCTCCGTGTTTCGTGGGTTTTGCTATTCAGAAGGTCCATGGCATGATCATTGGCCCCTCCACTCACGTTTTGCTGCATATTCAAGGAAAAAGTTACATTCAAAGCTGTTGACTCAGCTTTTTTTTTTTTTTTTGTCTTAGAAATAAAATATTTGGGTACCAAAAGAAGATTACTTGTAATGAGCTTCATGGCTATCATAAATGTTTTCATTAAGGTGTTGCTAATGAATACAAGAAACTAAAAAGAAGCACATTTTCCTTTTGGAACTGACATCTACTCAGATCAAGAAAGTAATCACGAAAATTCTTATTTGGGTGGTTGGCAAAATTGGCTCAGTGAGAGCTTTAAAAGAGAGATTTCAGATTGGTTCTTTTGACTCCTAAACACAGTGATTTGACATTAGCCAGTTCCTTGCACCTCACAAGTTCCTAGATTTTGACAAGGGAATCAAGTCTTGGGGACGAAAGGTTCCCTTCATGAATGAATCCATCAAATGCGTAAACGAGACTTGGTATCTTTTCTGGTAGGTAGGAACACAGGTTGCTGATATGATTACTTCTTGTGCTATCTTATTATCAAAGTAAGTTGTACATTCCTCAAAGTAAGCTCGTGTAACATGTTATTTGAAATTATTTTGCCCATGTGGCTTTCATTTTTCACCTTGTACTGCACCTGAATGTCCCAACTATCAAAGACTTAAAAAAGCCTTCCCTAAGACCTAAAAAGTAGGTTGGGGAGCCCTTAACGTTTGCCCGTGTGACATGTTATGTCTACCATTAGCTTGAGGCTAGTGTAACTAAGGGCCTAAGTGGCTATCATCATTTGCTTTCTATTAGACTTCAAGGTACCTACCATCAGAGACCTAGAAAAGTCTTTCAAAGACTTTATGGTTGTTGATCAGAAGTGTTTTTACCCTTACAAGTCAGGGCAATCAAATTTGAAAAGTCTTCACTGCTTTGTTCTAAGTTCTAACACATGCTTATCCTCTATTGCATCTCAATAGGATTCAAAGAACTCATTGTGAAAGTCCTCCATTTAAATGGTTGGAAAACTTGCCTCAGTTGGAGCTTTAAAAGATAGATATTAGATAGTTTTGGCTGTTCCTTTTTTGAAATTTAAGGCTGGAAATTCTATTTTGTATTTATAAAAATCTAAAATTGGAAAACTTTTTATTTTTATTTTAAGATATAAAACCAGGTTTGGGCTTGACATTTATGGGCCTTTGCTGGGCGCATCTCACACACTAGGCCTAGCCTTCTCAATAGCATAGTTCAGCCTTATTCGATCCTCATGGAGATCCTGTCCATCCAAGGCCTGGAGAGAGCAGGAAGCCATATTAGAAGTAAAAATACCAAAGACGAATCCTCTGGATCTACTATTTTAAAAGATCCATTAACTCCCAACTCCAGTGATCCAAACGCGCTTCCCTCTGAACTTCTCTGCTGTGCGAACGACTAAAAAACCTGAACTTTCGAAAACCGGGAAGGAAAGAGATTGACTTAAAAGAATGTTAAAACGGTGTTTCAAGGGAGCCTAATCCTCTGTCCATTCTGACTCCCTTTCTACAATTACTTCCGAAACTTATTGAAAGCAATGTGCGTTTGTTGGACTGTAAAAAGACCGAACTATCTAACGTAGATTTTGATTCCCTTGACATTTGGAACATTTCACTGAAGTGTCTGACTTAGTGCCTTTTCCCTTGCACTTGGAGCAGACAACTTTCTAAGAGAAGGATAGCTTCTTAGATGTCCCATTATAGTGATCTTCCAAAGGAAGCTTGAGGGGATGGATTACAGCTTCTGCCCTCCTCTGCCCTCGGCCTCTGCTGCTTCCAGCACCGCCAAAAGGATTGCAACGAAAGAAGGATTGGAATGTTACAGGTAGATTCGGGTTCCGCACTAAACGGGAAAACAGGGTGAAGAGGGAAATCTAAGGAATGGTCAAGTTTGTTTCTTTTCTTCCTCCCTATTTTTACTCAACTAACAACACACAAATACCTCATCATCCAAGGGAAACTACACCTTAGCCTCAAAGGGAAACTGCACCTAAATAACGAAAATCAAGAGTTCATGACAGACTACCTTCCCCTTCTAATTTTTCCCTAAATCTGATTTAAGAGCCATATTTCCAATTCTGCCCCTTTCTTAGACGGGCTTCACTAAAACACCTTACAACCAAGCCTACTTAATACAAAACAAAAGCCCAAACACAAAACAACATACCCCTAAGACTACTTTACATAGATTAAAGAAAGCATCAAAAGGCCTACGACAACTCCTTCCTTCTCAAACAACGACCTTGCCCGCAAGGTCGAATTCAGGATACTGAAAATGAAACTGCCCAACATCTTCCCATCTGTAGCAGTTAGTCCCTTCCACATGACTAGTATATGTTTCTCTTCTTTGTTGGTTCATGTCTCTAATATAGCTTGGGGAATGGGAATCAATGTTTCTTCTGATTCAAGGAATTTTGGCAACCCTTCTTGAACTTGCACCTTTTCCCATAAGAACCTTTTTAAATCCTATATATGAAAGACGGGATGGATTTTAGACCCTTCAAGAAAATAAGCTAGAGATCCAATCCTTTCCAACACCTCAAATGGCCTGTAGTAGCTAGGAGATAACTTTTCATTTCGCTTCATCCCAATTGTGAGCTGCCAGTAGGGTTGTAAACGTAAAAGCACCATATTGCCAACACCTCAAATGGCCTTTGAAATTTGGGTACAGAAAACTCGTTTTAGAATTTACTGGTGTGGTTGGATTCTGCAAGAAACTTAAATTTGCTGGTTAGATGCTGTTTATGGCTTTTTTTTGCTGGTTAGATGCTGCTTAGGTTTGCTATTGGCTGAGTGGTTATGGGCAACACAAAAAATTGAAATAATTAAGAAAGCGTTCTATTCCCTCAGCTTCTGAAAAGAATAGAGTTGTTATTGAAGGGATTTTGACTGAACAAATTGGTGGTTTTGTTGTTGTTCGACATGATATTTGACAGGCTGCAGTCTCTGGTGACGGAGGCTACAACTTGCTATAAATTAAGATGAAAAAATTGAGCCTGTTGGTGGGTAACTGATTGTTTAAGAGGCTGGAGTTTCTGTTGACTGCAGCTGCAACTTTACTATAAACGGGAAAAAGACTGCGGAAATTCAACACGTAAAGATCCGATACAATGTTGAAACTTTCATAAAATGATGAACAATCAAAAACTGCTGAAAACATGTAGAGAACATAGAAAAGTGTGGTGGTATAAACGTGTTCATACTGCAGGATTATTCTTTGAACTTGCATCAAGTTTGTTGCTGTAATTAGCTTCTTGTTATACTTGTAAAGGTTTCATTTAAATGAATACAGATTTCGCTCAGCTAGAACATTTGTGTCTGTGAACATCAACATGGTGTCAAAGGAGTTCATACTAAGTATCTTTCCAGCAAACTATGGTGGTCTTTCACCAGCCGCTACTTTAACAAGCTTCAATGAATTTATTGTTGGGTTGGTCCAGTCCATATTCGAGACTTATTATTGAGTTCTATTAGGGTAATGTAGCCTTAAGGTTTAAAAGAAAAAAAATATAAGTTTTTCTAAAGGTATGTTGTCAAAAAAAAAAGAGAGAAAAAAAAAGAGAGCAGAATTTGGTAGGAATTAGAAGCCCTATGCAACAGTTAATCAAACAATTGATTAAGGTTGATCCGTGGACCGATTGAGTTGATTTTTTGTCAGTAGATTCGGAATTGGGTTTTCTTCATAATGAATGGTTAGATTGTCACTTGGAGCTCTTTAAATCAGTAGACCTTGGTCAAAAATCTAAGTGATATTTCTTCAACTTTTCTTGATTAAGTTGATGTTTACAACTTGTTCTTCATTATCAATTAGTGATTTATTTGTTATTGAATTAGTAAATCTTTGTCTTGTTGTTATTGTTAAGGACTTGATTGGATTGTAAACCTAACGACTTATATAATGGAGATTTGGATGAACTCCATAATTAGTCCTGTGGTTTTTATCCTTTATATTGAAGGAGTTTTCTACGTAAAACTTTTCTTGTGTTAATTGTGATATTTGCATCTTTTACTTGTGATTCAAATATATTGTTGGTATTTTAGTATTTCCTCATAGGTTCAATCAAAGTGGGAAACTCTATATTTCATTTTTCCATCATTTAGAATAAGTATGCAACATTAATGGTGCTCAACTCATCATAGATACATTCTTTTTGATTTTTTTTTCTTAATTCTAGGCTCCTACCGATGGTTTTCCAAGCTTTAATTAAATTCTGAAAAATAAAATTAGAAGAATAAAAACAAAGAGCATTTTCAGTCACTACTTTTTTGTTGATTTTTCAAGTTTTGATGTCATTTTATTATTTATACTTCCAGTGACAGTTATTAGTTTTAAACCTAAGAATGCAATTTCCGCAATTATTTCAGATGCTAATGAAAAATTATATTAGCATAAGTATTAACTTAGTAAAATTCAAGATTTCAGGTTTGATGCATAAACTTCTAAAAGGGAGGTTTGAACATTAAAAAAATTCCCTTTAAACCAAAAGAGAAAAAACCACCATGAGCTTGGTTCTTACTTAGAAATAGGTTTTTATTGAAATTTTAGTATTTGATTGTAGGAGGGGAAGAAAGATGACAGTAGTGGTTAACAAACAATAATATTCTTCTTATCTTGATAAAACAAAGTTCTGGAATGAAGTTATGAAGGCTGTGTTTAGGCGTGAAAATATTGAGACATCAAAGCTCTAGAGTTGAGTGTTTGATGGTATTTGTCCATGTAGATCATTGCATGCAATGTTAAAGTGAGACAAGAAAGTCAAATTGACTAGTGATAGGTATTTCACCGAAAAAGCTGATTTAAAAGAGGTCCAGACATTCCAAGTTCGTGAGCTTAGCTATTTGATCAAGAATTGTGCCTTAAAATGAGGAAGAAGTTGCTGGGAATTGGGAGAATGATCAAAAGAAGCAATCGAACTGCAAACATTATTATAAAGATGTGAACGATTTAATTGATTCGAGATAACTGTTTCTAATGCCCACGCTATTACAATTTACTCGTGGTATAATTTTGGTTTTCTTAATTAAGCAAATAAAAAAAACTTAGGTTTCGTAAATCTCATCACTTACCACTAAAGTCAAGCGTTCTCGCATAGGCAAAAAGAACTAACTTATCTTTGATCACTATACGACGCTATTTGAGGCCTCCACGCACCTCGAAACCTTGTCCCGTGTATCGGTCTCCTGTGGGCCCCCGGACTGTTTCTAGTTGTGGTGCTTTGCATTATGTGTCTACTGTCACGTATGGGGCAAGTAAACTTGACACGGCCCAAGCTTACTTTGACTCCCAACAACAACTTCCTCGATTCAAAGCCAAGAAACAAAAATGAGACAGAAACCACCAAAAAATTACACCTAGAAATTTCTTTGTTGGTGAAAGCTTACTCTAATGTTAGTTTTTTATTGCCAACTAAGATATGACACTAATAATTGGGAATATATACAAATTGAGTAGCAAGTACAAATATAATAAGTACAAGAATACCGAGGACTTTGGGTGATAAAAACCTTAATTAGCAATGTCACAGGTTAACCCTTAGTTGAAATTAACAATATTACAATTCTCAAGCATCAGTTTTTTCTTCTTTCTGTGTCAGAGCATTGCTTCAACCTTTGGAAGCTTTCAGTTCCACCACACTCTACGTTACCCGGGGAGAGAATATGGTGGGATAGCGGCCTCGGAGCAGGCGGACTTACGTGACATGGCGATTCTTCCTGGTCCCTATGGGGCTTGTGGTGCGTTGGCCTTAAATGAAAAGATGAAGAAAAGCTTTTTGCTACCTGAACCAAAGCATTGATAATAACCCTTATGAGAAACTAATTATTACCATTTTGATAATAACCCTTTTCTCTCTGGTTTTCTTTCCCTATTACATAATAACTAGAACTGTACATTGACAAGAACATGATAAAATTGCCTAAACCAATTCCACGTGTAAAGACTAAGGTGGTGGAATCTCGTTTCTAGCCAAAACAACTTCTCCCTGTAAATTGGCAATTTGGACAAACCTATAGAGAGGTAAACAGGTTGTCCTTCATTATTCTCTTAGTTCTTGTCAAAATTTGCCTTTCATTCCTCTCACGCAAAAAATAGATGAGGCTTATTGTATGAGTTATCTAACTAGAAACATGCAACAGTTGATGCCTCACCATCTTCTTTTTGCCTTGTTTCTCTTCCACATTCATTTGAAAGTCATGCCTTCAAGAAATGGAGCACAAAACTCTAAGAGCTTGCTAAGTCTTACATACTGATATTGACTTTTTCTTAACATGCTATCATTCAAGGATAACTAAAAATATTAAGATAAGAATCCTAAATGGAGAAGAAAATGGACTAATGCTTTATGTAAGGAAGTCTAAGGTTAAGCTGGAGACAACCTAAAATTCAAGAGAATCATTCCTTCATACGACTTTAGTAGGGATTAGTACTTCCACTTTTCATATGGTTATTTTATTATCTAGTGGTTTGAGCACAAACTAATGTCATATTTTTCAATAAAAGTAATCTTCAATTTGATTATTCTTTGTGACTTACAACTTTTCTATTAATAATTAGCCAAAATCGTTACACAACAATGTTAATGTTAGGAATTTGTAATATTTACTTAAGGTAAAATAACCTTCCTGCCCCAAGCATATTCAGATTAGAATAGGTGAAGAAAGGCAATATTATAAATATTTTCATCATGTGATTAAATGGTTAGGATCATGAGGGAGAAAATGGGCTGGTGGCTTGTGTGAGCATGAGAGACTACAGGAGAGAGAGTGTCTTTGTGCAGTAGTGTGCTGCTATTGTGTGTTACTATAACAGTCCGGTCAATCCCTAGTGAGACTTGTAGATCTTGTGATAGTTGATGTAGGCATGCTTTGGCTGAACCACTCCAAATCTTGTGTCCTCTTTTTATGTGTTGTGCCTAGATTTTTATATTCTATATAAAATTGTATGTTGTGTGTTCTTGTTGGTGTGTTCGCTTGGATCTTTACTCCTAGAGCTCTTAACAAGTCTTATAAGAGCCAAGGTATCAAACTACTAATGGCCTCGGCAATAGCAAGCAATGCTGCACTTGTTTATCGGAAAGGTGCCAAGGTATCAAATGGAGATTTTGACTCCAGATGCAGCGCCCGACTTAGTGTCTTTTCCCTTGCACTCGAAGCAAACAACATTCCGAGAGAGGATCGCTTCGTAGCTGTCCTAGTGTTGTGGTCTTCCAAGAAACCATAAGGGGATGGATTACATCTTCTCCCCTCCTCTGCCTTCTCCCTGTGCTGCATCGCAAAAAAAGGTTAGAACCAAAGATTTGGAGTTTTTCAAGCGGGTTATGTCCACCACCTGCCCCTTGAGAGAATTCTCTCGACAATTATATATGTTAGGATTAGATATAACAGTTAGGTTAAGTAAAAAAGTTGTAATATCTTAATTAGTAGGGGCATTTATGCAATTGCAAAAACTATAATTTTCCTTTACAAATAAAAGAAGTACTAAAAAACATACGCCAACACTTTCAATGAGGGAGCCTCTTTGGGAGTTGACAAGTTATTTGAGAGAACCCATTTGAGGGTTTTGTTGTAAACCTTTAGGGGCTTATGAATGTCTCGTAGATTCTAAATGATAAGAGAATTCTATGAGATGTTGAAAAAAGTACAAGAAAAATTATAAGAAAAGATTACGGTAAATAAAATATTGTGTTAATCAAAACTTCCTTATATCTTTTGTATTTAAGTATATACATTTGTACTTTTATGTGTTTGATTTATACATAAATTACGATGTGATTTGATAAATCTCAACAACATACTTCATTCTCATCCAATCACTAGGAATGTTGTAGGCTCAGCCAACTCTTTAAGCTTTTCTAGGTTGCTGAGAAAACCATGCACGAAGTCGAAAAAAAAAAACATTAGAATTGAAAATCATAGTTTGGTAGGCTTATAGAACATGGTAGCGTGTAACCTTATACTTCTAAGTTTCAGGGATTTTATCTAGTGAACAAATTGATTGAATACGGAACTCAAGGGCTTTGTAAATAAAGGAGATAAAACTAAATCATTGAAACTACGACAAGAAGATAAGAGGAAAAACCTAAACTTTTGATAGCTCTATTTTTATAGAGTTATTTTGATTATTTTAGGATATAAATAATACAATATTTTGAGATAAGATTTTATTTTTTTTATATTTATTCAAATTGTTATTGTTTATGTAGCAAATTCCAAAAGAGATAAAAAGCAAAGGAAACATTAAGAAAAGAAGCAAGACACGTGAGGAATAAAAGAAAAAAAAAAGAAGAAAAGAAGAGAAAGGTAACGTGTAAAAGAGAAGGAAAAAGACAGAAAGGGCAAGAGAGAAAATAAAGAAAAGAGCAAAAAGTGAATTGTGAAGAGTGCTAGGGCATGCCGTCCAAGAAGAGATAAATAGAGGAGGTGCAGCACAAGAGAAAAAAAAAAGAGAGAAAAGAGGGAAAAGAGAGAAAAAAAAAAAAAAAGAGAAAAGTGTGTGCTACTGCCGGAACCAAGGAAGAGAGAGAAAAATTAAAGAAGAATAAAGATAAATAGAGGTGCGAAAGCTTCTCTTTATTTCATATCATTCCTGATTTTAGTTTGATTTGTAGGAATTGTGTAGAGAATTCTTAAAGAGAAGACAATATGGTGACAACTTTTCTGTTTTTTATTTAAGATGTTTTGCTTAATTTTTACCATTACTTTGGTTTATTATTTCATTATGTTCTAAATTCCTTTTGTTAGAGCGAAAATATAGTCTAACTATAATGATGTAAATTTTATAAGTTTCTATGGTTTGTAAGATATTTTATTTATGTAAGTTATATATTATTATGCTTAATGCTTTTAAGTGATTGGCTACCCCTTGAATGATTTGATGTGCATATTTGAGACTGAGAGATAATAATACGCAGTTGCTTTTTATAATATATAACTATGAATTAAATATTCCTTTTGTTAGAGTAAAGATATAAACATATACCATGTTATTTGTGTGACTTTTGGTAATAAGATGATTGAAAGTTTTATTGTAAACCAAAAACATTTATAGATTCTAATGCATTTAGTTTGTTTCAATTCACATATAGAGATATAGTAAATTAATGAACTAAATAGGTTTACTACACCTAGACATAAGATAGCAAATAAATTAAGAAATTTTGCTATCACATAGGTATTATCATTCTTGTAGGCATAAACTATGGAAATTCACATCTAATAGTTATGATGAAATCGAATGTTCTAACATGTTTCTCATATTGATTTTTCTTACTTGGATTCAGTTTCAATTAGTCTTGAGTTTTTGTTTTGGAAATTTTGAATTTTAATTCATCATCAACTATCTTTTGATTTGTTAGATAAATTTTAGGATTGATTTATCATTAGTACTTAATTAGTCTAGTATTCACCAATCTCTGTGGGACGATAATTTTCTTATCATTATATTACTTATTCGACATGTTCACTTGCATCTAAATTTCACCGAACAACTTTGTGGACCAAAGTGACCATAGAACATATTTAGAAAACATAACTAAAAGAATGAAAACAAACACACTTAATTCAAAAGATAAAGAATAATAAATAGGAGAAACTTCTATAGACACAGGGCCAAGCGGCAAAACTAAGGTTTATTATTGATGATGAACTATCATCAATTCCTTAAAGCCTACGTATCAACTAAAATATTTCACTAGTCTAATTGTCTTTGAAGATATTTGAAAAAGGGGCAAAACTAAGGTTTATTATTGCAAATACCATTTTAAAATCTGTATTTAGGAAAGTTATGTTATTATTTGTAAGGAAACCCTTGGTTAAGGATCAATTTGTCAAAAAATTTAAGAAATTAGAAATCTACTGTATTTCACTATGAATTATTAGTAGAAAGAGTTCTAACCAAATCGGTTCGAGGATAATAAATGTAGGTGCCAATTAATTGAACCAAAATTCTTAATTACTATGTGCATGACCACTTGCTTTTATTTGGTTTATTGTCATGTATGTGTAGAGTTATGAGCTACCACAAATTGATCATTATCAGCTTGATTATATTGTTAGCGATTGATGTACAAAATTGTGCATAATTTTCTTTGCTTAGTTGCACTAAGGTTACAATAAATTTACATAAGCTAGCAAAGGAAAAGCCTAATTCTAGCCCTCTCTTCCTACCTCTATTAGATTATTAAGTTGCTTTAGATTTAGTAAATATAGTCAAATGTTTGTTCATAATCATCTAAAACTCGATATGTTTATGCTTATCATTTTAAATTTGAGTTTTTTGTTAAGCCAATCAAGTTTAAATAAGTATCTATCCTCATTCTTCAAATGAGGTAGATTCAAATAATTTAAATAATTGTATAGTTATTATTTTCATGTAATACATACATGACTTGTATTACTATGTTTGTATTAATGTGAATATATTTTTGTATTTAAAATATGACAAAAAAATATTTTCTCAATGTCATACATGGAACTTAAAATCATACGATTAAGACTCCTACTATGGATATATTTTATAGATATATGCTAGTATTTGGAATGTGCATTTATAGCATTAAATTTTTATATAGTTTTGAAATTAAACAGTCAAAGATGATGGAAAATTAATTTAATAATTTTAGACATACAAAGGGGATAGAATTATATAAAGCAAATTAAGATGCAGTAAAAGAAAAGTTATAAGTAAATTTAATAATTTTACAAGCTTGCAAGGCAAATTAATCAAAGATATTAATACTACTGTAAAATTTAAGGATAGAATTCATTAAGAATTATTGATGAAGTTATATTCAAAGAATAAGATATTAATATTTAATGGATTTTGTTTTTTATTTTTCCAAAGAAAAATGATAAGTTCTTCCTTTCATGATAAAAGTTCAATAAATTTAATGTCTACTTAAGTTATTATTGTTATTATAATATTCATATTATATGACATTTTTTTCAATATAAGATTGAAAGATAAGTACTCAGAAATAAGATTTCCTTTCAACTAGAATCAACAATACAACCACTTATAAGAAAAAGATATTATATAGATAAACATTAAAAAGAAAGACGGGCCACGTCGAAGCTAAGGCCCAAGCCTGAGCGTGATCCATGTTCTAGGAATCCAAACCCCATCAGCCTCTAACTGCCTTGAATGCTTTGAAACCTGAAAACCTTAGACAATCCAAAGTAGGAAAAGAAATGGAAGCGATCGGGTGTAACAAGCTTGAAAGAAGCGCTAGATCACAAACAAACCACCCTTTGGAGGACTAGGAGAACCCAAAGCATGATACTTTGATGGTTCGTCACTCGCACTACCTTCTACTTGTGCAAAGATCCCTCGATCCAGAGTTTTAACTCTCTACCCCTGTTCTTTTAATTTAAAAGAACCAAGCATCCCAAATCACTGCCATGAACTAAAAAAATGTTGAAAATAGTTATCACATTATCAATTGTGTTCGAATTTCAAAATTTACAGTGAGATGCTTCTTCACATGATGGTATCAATATAACATCTTGTTAACATTTTGGATCGTTTTTAACAAAGAAATTTTTTTTCTATGTTAGTTATTTACTTTCCGCCCAGCCAAACAAAAAAATAATATAAAGAAGTGGCACCAAAAATGATCGGGGAATGTTACATCGTGGAGTGTCCACCAAGACTATGTTCAGCAAAAAACATTAAGTTTTGTTGGGCAACTAAAAAGATGATAGACTTTGAGGAGCAAGAAGGGCGATTTCGGAAGAATCCATATTCTTCATGTGACCGTCTGTCTCACTCCCTCTCTCTGTCGGCCAATTTAACGTCAATCTCACTCCCCTTCTCTGTCTCCTTAAGGATCGACTCTGTCTTCCGTGTTAACATTCGTAGTTAACCCTTTCTAGTCGTTTTCTAGCATTGATTGCAGAAGCCAGCCTAAAACTGGCTGAAACTCATCCTTGCAAGCCCACATAAATAAGTAATACGTGCGAAATTTCAGCATTTTCTCAATTTGAATGTTGCATGTTTTCGAAGGCAATTTAGCTTGTGCCGTTACCAGTTCTTGTTGGGAACTGTGGTGCGTTTTTATTCTTTTTAACAGGACAAAACCCTTGTTACTTTTATTGGCCACAAAAGGTAGGGCAAAATATTATACCTTTACAATGAAACTATTATATTTTTTAAGCCTTAAAAAATAGTATAAAAATTAAGCATAGTAAAATTCAATAACCATATAAGGTCCACTAAAAACTATAGAACATTTATGGACCCCTTAAGCAGAGAAGCTCTAAGCCTCATTAATCTTAGTTGAGGACAAATTCAACAAACCATATAGTAATCACAGAGGTCCGTAATTAGCGAATCCAAGTTCATCTTTCAAGAGGAATACTTGTACACACACCTGGAAGAGTCTCAAGATGTTTAAAGATTTTCTTCCCATCAGTCTAATGTCCATAATTAACTAAACAATCAGATAAATGACTACCTTTTCTGTAGGTGTAGAGAAGCCTAACCCTTGTAAGTATTGCATGACAGCACTGTCGAATAATAAATTGCGCAATTTCAATTTCAATTTCATTTATTACTTGCGTGTAACTGGTGTTGTAGTTTTGGAGTAACCAGTCTTTAGAGACAAACCTGATCAGTTTCCAGCAGGAAAGATCGGGAGACACAAGAAATTAACAGAATCGTGGGTTGATTAAGATTAGCGATTGCAAACTCGTTCCATCTCTTAGACGCGCACTAGTTGCCATAACAACTTTACTAGTTCTGCATTTTTGAGTTCATCACGGCTGCATCTTGAAATAATAACTCTTCACCTAACTCTTTTTGATGTAAAGATACCTTGAAAAGTTAGCTCCAAAAAAAAAAATCGTCTCTGTTGTTAGGGCCGCATAATGTAATGCATCTGGTGAAAATAGATCTTTACAGATTGATTAAGATAAATAAGGGAATGAGAGAAAATAACGTGATTGATATATGAGATCTTAGACGCTTATAAAGCTTAAAATCAGCCACACCCGAAATTTGTTGTTTCGCAACATGTTGGTTGCGTTCACGGAACTCACAAAAGAAAAAAATGATGAAAAGCTGTACCGTAGTCCACTTGAGTGCCTATATAGGATATAATTAGTTTATTTAAGCCTTATTTTAGCTTGTGACGTAACCCGGGTGCATGTGATGGCATAATTTCAGTTTTATTTTGTTACTTGTCGGTAACTGGTGTTGCCGTTGGAGAGTCAACCTCTCCTTAGAGAGAAGCCTGGTCCACTTCCACCAGGAAACATAGGAAGAAAGCAGAAAGTAATAGAATCGTGGCTTGATTTAGAGTAACGATTGCAAATTCGTTCTATCTCCTAGATGCGCACCAGTTGCCATAGTGTGTTCTATTCCTATTCCTACTGTATTTAAATTTGTGCATTTCGAGTGTTAAAGCCATTAATTTGAACAAGTAATGATTACTCACCTCAGTCAAACAAAAAGGAAATTAGGATGAAGCTTTTAGGAAGTCTCAAGGAAGAAGAATGAAGAACGGCCAAATGTGAAGTCGACGTGAAGGAAGCTTGTAGGATATTAAGTTGCGTGGGCATGAAGTTCTCCCTTGTTATAAATATGTCAGAGAAGCCATTGTGTGGGAGTGTGAAAAGTAGTGAAAAACAAGAAAAACTCTAGTTGCCTCATTTCGTGTCGTGGTTCTTTATCTTTCTCTTTTCTTTACTAGCATAATGCTCTAGTGCTATAGCAGGGCTGATGGCCCTGCGAATATAGTGTTTAAATCCCAAGGTTGTTGTTTCAATATCTTTCTTAGCACTGCTTTTTAATATTATTTTTCTTTCATTCAATTAACCCACCAAACTCTAATTTTCTATTTAGAGTTCATCATTGCTACATCATGAAATAATAATTCTTCACCTAACTGCCTTTGATATAAAGATGCCTCGGAAAGTTTGCTCTGAAGAAAAAATCGTCTCTCCATTGTTAGAGCTGCGTGGCGTAATGCATCCGTTGGGAATAAATAGATATCGATCAAGATAAATAAGGGAGAAAGAGAAGGAAAAAACTTGATTGATATAGGAGACCTTAGACGCTTATTGAGCTTAGAATGAGCCACGCTCGAGAGTTGTTAGTTTGAAGTGATAATTATTACTGCTATTTTTTCAATATTTATCTCTTTAATTTTCTGATGGATTGGAAGGTACACGCTTTTCATTTTAGCATTTGAGTACCTGCTCGAAAAGGCCTACATTGCTCTGGAATTTTATTCAATGATCCATGTGCAATCCGCAAGCAAATAGTGTTTTGATTATAGAGGTCAAACAAAGAAGCACCACATAGACCTGAGAAGTAACATTCTTTCTTCTGCTTTCCTTTTTCCCGGTTAGATAGTGTAGAACTTACGAAAAGTGAACTTTCTTTTCTGAACAATCTTCAAATCTCATAATGTTCTTTTATCTCTTTGTTATGAATAGAAATATCGGGTAGGACCAACGCAGTGGTTTTTCTGCATTGGTTTTGCCCAAAGAAACCTCTTACGAATCAAAAGACCAGTAAACGAAGACAACAGGTGACCGGTGGGGACCGAGTGGGTTGTTCTCGAGGACCACTGGCTAAGGTGCAGAAGCTCCCTCAAATATAGGTGTATAGGTATGTGCCATCCGTTAGTGGAAGCAGATTCTGGAAAGTCATGGAGAACGGTGGAACCGTAGCTTGGAAAATGAAAACAGCTGGCCAAAACTAAACAAAATGTCATTGTTATTGTTGAGAAAATGGATGCTGCACACCTTTGTACATTGTGTAATGCTATTATTCAGGTCACGTTATGGACCTTTGGACAATAGAATGTAGCTGTTCTAAGTCCTTGTATATTTACCTTCTTAGTTGGTTTTGGTTGCTTCTTGTAATGTTGAACGTAGATGATAATACAAGATTCATTCTTTCCAATTCATCGTGTTCTTCTTATCATGGTATTAGAGCAGGTTTGTGTTGGGTTGGTCCAGCACATATTCAAGGACTTATTATTGAGTCCAATTAAGGTAATGTGGCCCTAAGGTTTAAAAGAAAAAATATAGGGTTTTTTCTTTAAGAGAAGAGGTGAGTGGCCGTAAAAGAAAAGAGAGAGAGAGAAAAGAAAAGAGCAGAATTTTGCAGGAATTAGAGGCCCTACACAGCAGTTGATCAAACATTTGATCAAGGTCGATCCGTAGTCCGATTGAGCTGATTTTTTGTCAGCAGGTTCGGGATTGGGTGTTCTTCATTGTGAACGGTTGGATCATCGTTTGGAGCTCTTGAAGTCAGCAGATTATGGTCGAAAATCTAGGTGATATTTCTCCAATTTTTTCTTGGTTAAGTTATTGTTTACAACTTGTTTCTTCACTATTTATTGGTGATTCTATTATTGTTGAATCAGTGAATCTTAGTCCTGTTGCTATTGTTAAGGACTTGATTGGGTTGTAACCTAATGATTGATATAGTGGAGATTTGGGTGGACTCCGTGATCGGTCCCGTGGTTTTTTATCCTTCACATTGGAGGAGTTTTTCCACGTAGAAATTCTTTTGTGTTGATTGTGATTTGCTTATTTTACTTGTGATTCAAATACATCGTTGGTGTTTTAGTATTTCCTCATAGGTTTAATCAAAGTGGGAAACTTTATACGTCGTTTTTCCCTTCAGTTTGATCTTGTTGCTTAACCTGTTATACCCACCATTTTTCATTCGCTTCTGCACCATTATTTTTCCCTCTTTTTGAAACCGGTTATCATCCATTTTGATTTGTTTTGGTTGATCACCATTTCCTCCTTAATGTTTGAATCATTCCTGAATCAAGCACCACCGTTTCTTCTCTTCCATTTCCCTTGAATTTTTTCATCAAACAGATTGTAGGCTCCCCTGTTTCTACTTTCTTTTCTACCTAGTTCTCTCACAAACATTTCATCGAACACCATACACGCCTACCTCCAATGAGCACTGACGAAGAACAAGCCCGTGGCCGCTCCACCCGAGCTCATCGACGTGCGCCACCACGAGGCCGAGGTCGTCGCTCCCCTCCCCACATCTCCAAAGAACCCCATCCTACCGCACTCGTACAACAAGGGGACCCCCTTTACCTCCATCCTAGCGATGGAACGGGAATCCTCATTGTCACGGAGAAACTTTCTGGAGCCCTTAATTTCAGAGCCTGGAGCAGAGACATGAAGAACGCCTTGCTGGGAAAGAACAAATTCGGACTCCTTGATGGTTCTTTCCCAGATCTGAGCCTTACTTCTTCCCTTTATCCACATTGGGAGAGATGTAATGGGGTTGTTTTTTCATGGCTCCTTATGTCTCTCTCCCCAAATCTCTACAAGCGATTCACGTATGCAACAAGCGCGAAGGATGTTTGGTCCCGATTGCACAAGAAGTTTTCCAAAGTGGGCAACAAGGAGATCGTTTCTGTCAAGAGAGCAATTACTCTCTGTGTTCAAGGGACAGACTCGGTTGACCATTATGTGATGCGTATGGAGCATCTATAGGATCAGCTCTCCGCATATCTTGCAATTCGGCATCCATTCATCTCCAGCCTTGATGAATTTGAAGTATATCAAGATGAAGGAAGGCTTGTGGAGTTTCTCCTCGGATTGAATGAGAGCTATGCCCAACTCATCTCTCAAATCCAGAACAATCGCCCATTACCAACCCTTGAAGATGCTATTACGCAGGTTTGTGACGAGGAATCAACCCACATCTTGGCCGGCAGCGTTCGTGGCCATTCCATGGCCTTCTCTGCTCATTAGAGACCATCAGAGAAGACGGGTCCTGCGTCGGGTTTGTCGGGTCAGCATCTAGGCGGGTTGGGCTACCATCTGGGTGGGTCGCATGCGGGCGAGTCGAGTCTGATCAATCAGACTGCATATGGGTCTGGTTTGCTGGGCCGTTTTGCTAGCGGGCCACATACGGACCTCACTGTGGGTAGCCCAGGTGCGCTGGGCCACGCCCTTTTCAGCGGGCTGGCGCCCCACTCACTAAATGACTTGTCGTTTAGTCACGGCAGCGAACTGCATGCCGTTCAACACCTCCAGAATTTTACTACCAGCCCAAAAAATTCTACTTCTTCCCTTGGACGAAATTTAACTTGCACCCATTGTAGCCGCAATGGTCACCAAATTTCTGAATGCTATTTTTTGGTGCCTTGTGCTCAGTGTGGAACCATTGGACATAGTAAAGAACGATGCTATCAGCTCCCGGGAAATTCCAACAAGAAAAAAGGGAAAGGGAAAGTGGACAAGCAAACGACCACCAATCAAGTAGCCTCTGTGGTGTCTACCTCATCAGGACTAGGTATTTCCCAAGAACTAAAATTTTTGTTGAATTGGATTATAGATTCAGGAGCTAGTGATCATGTTATTGGTAACTTTGATTGTTTAATATCTCCTAAGCCATGTAAGCATGCATCTAGGATTGTACATTTACCCAATGGCCACACAATTCCTGTTACTCACATTGGTTCAGTGCACTTACCCAATGGTCATATCCTTAAAACCGTACTCTATTCATTGGCTTTTAATGCAAATTTAATATCCATTACCAAATATTGCCAAAACAACCATTGTCGAGTCATCTTTTACCCCCATTTTTGCCTTTTTCAGGACATATGGACTGGGACAGTGACGGGACTGGGTAGGATGTACGATGGACTTTACTACTTAGTATCTAGACGTGGTCGACATCACCATTTTGCTAATGATGCTCATGGTGTACCTTTTGTACTTTACAATTTATCTAGTAAACCATCTTCTATAATGAATTGTAGTGTTTTACACCGACAATTGGGACATCCCTCCTTAAAGGTGATGCAACTCATACCATGTTTAGCAACTCCATCATCATTTGATTCTATTAAATCTTGTTCTGTTTGTCCTTTAGCAAAGTAGACACGCTCATCTTTTCGTGCTAGTACCACATCTACTCAGTACATTTTTTATTTAATCCATATGGATATTTGGGGGCCATACAAAGTCCCCTCACATTCAGGTGCACGCTACTGCCTTACCATAGTTGATGATTTTTCGTGTGCGACTTGGGTTTTTTTTATGCAAAATAAAACTGAAACTTTACCCCACATTCAAAAGTTTTTTGCACTCATCATAACCCAATTTAACACTCCCATTCGGCGTGTTAGAACTAATAATGCCCAAGATTTTTTTGCCTCTGCTTGCACCACATTTTTTTCTTCCCATGGTGTGGTCCATGAGAGTTCTTGCGCATATACCCCACAGTAGAATGGTGTTGTTGAGAGAAAACATTGCCATATCTTTAATGTTGCACAGGCCTTAAAATTTCAAGCAACCATTCCTATCCATTTTTGGGGAGAGTGTGTGCTCACCGTGACCTATTTGATTAATAGGACACCTACTCCCACTTTGCATAGGAAAACACCTTTCGAGATGCTCTTTGGAAAATCCCCTTTCCTTGACCATCTTCGCGTCTTTGGTTGTTTGTGTTACACCACTGATCTCACTCAGCGTGACAAGTTTGGGGCACATGCAATCACTTGCATTTTCATGGGCTATCCTTATACCCAAAAGGGATATCGCCTTTATGACCTTCAGGGGGCGGTTTTTTGTTAGTCGAGATGTGGCCTTTCATGAGGATTTCTTTCCTTTTGCTCAGGCCACTTCTTCTTGCACTTCCACCTGCATTGTGCATGATGCTGAGGTATTGGGTCCTCCATCATCCACCATAGTCCCATATGTTACTCCAGTCCCTCTATCACCTGAAGCTTCCCCTCCTCCTACTTTGCCTCCTACTGATTTGCCATTGGTCCCTCTCTCTGACCCCATTACTTCCCATCCACCTCGACGTTCCGATCGATCCCATCGACCTCCTATTTGGTCTAGTGACTATGTTTTCCCAACTTCCTTTGTCCTTTCTACTTCCCATCCTATATCCCATGTCCTCTCATATCATCGCCTAAGCCCACATCATTGTCATTTTATTGCTTCCATATCTTCCACCACCAAACCTACCTCTTATAGTGAAGCAGTTCTTGATCCAAGATGGCGTGCTGCTATGGCTGATGAGATTCATGCACTAGAGTCTAACGATACATGGGACTTAGTTCCTCTTCCTGCAGGACGTAAACTCATTGGTTGCAAGTGGGTTTACAAGATCAAGCATAAGGCTGATGGGAGTATTGAAAAGTATAAAGCCCGCCTCGTTGCTAAAGGATATAGCCAGCGTGAGAGTATTGATTATGAGGAAACTTTTTCTCCTGTTGGGAAAATGATCACTGTCCGCATTTTGGTCACTCTTGCTGCAGTCAAGAATTGGGAAATTCATCAGATGGATGTGCACAATGCCTTTCTTGAAGGCGATTTGGATGCTGAAGTTTATATGACCATCCCTGAGGGTATTCAGCGTCGCAAGGGTTCTCTAGTTTGCCGCCTGCGAAAGTCACTCTATGGACTTAAGCAAGCATCTCGCAGTTGGTACTTCAAATTCACTAATGCTTTGATTGCAAATCATTTTCAGAATTCCCATCATGATCACTCCTTATACATCAGATAGGCAAGTAAAGGCCTTCTAATTGTGTTCATTTATGTTGATGATATTCTGATCACAGGGGGGGATGAGTCTGCTATTAAAACATTCAAGAAGTATTTGGATTCCAAATTCCACATTAGAGACCTTAGACCAGTGAGATACTTCCTTAGAATTGAGATAGCATGGAACAAGACCGGATTTGTACTCAACCAGAGAAAGTATGCTCTTGAACTCATTTCAGAGTGTGGACTAGCTGGCGGTAAGCCCTCCATGACACCTTTAGAGCAAAGCTGTAAATATGTTGGCATTGACTTTGCCAATCCACTTCAATTGACGGTTGACCCACCATTTTGAGATATTTCTACCTACCAACGACTCATAGGTAGATTGATATATCTCACCATGACCAGGCCAGACATCAGCTATGCGGTACAGATTCTTAGCCAGTTCATGCATGATCCAAGAACATCACATTATCAGGCAGCCTTATGAGTCATTCGATATGTTAAGAGCTCGCCAGGACTTGGATTGTTGATTAGATCAGATAGTGAGCTTGTTCTACAGGCTTATTGTGATTCTAACTATGCATCATGCCCCATGGGGAGGAAATCCACTACAGGTTTCTGCGTCAAGATGGGGAGCGCCTTGATTTCTTGGAAATGTAAGAAACAACCCTTTATATCCAGATCCTCCACTGAATCTGAGTACCGTGCCATGGCCATAATAGCATGTGAAATCATTTGGCTTTTAGGCCTCTTGAAAGATTTGCAGGTACCTTGTTCAATGCCTGTTACACTTCATTGTGACAATGAATCAACCATTAAACTTGCAGCCAATCCGGTTTTCCATGAAAAAACCAAACACATAGAGGTGGATTGTCATTTCATCCATGAGAAGGTAGCCGCAGGTATTATACGCACAAAGCACATTGTGTCACGAGATCAACCTGCGGATATCTTGACCAAGGCCTTAGGAATCTCACAACATCATTTTCTACTTAACAAGCTGGGCATGTATGATTTATACCGTGCACTAGCTTGAGGGGGCCTATTGAGAAAATGGATGCTGCACACCTTTGTACATTGTGTAATGCTATTGTTTAGGTCACGTTATGGACCTTTGGACAATAGAATGTAGTTGTTCTAAGTCCTTGTATATTTACCTTCCATAGTTGGTTTTGGTTGCTTCTTGTAACGTTGAACATAGATGATAATACAAGATTCATTCTTTCCAATTCATCGTGTTCTTCTTATCAGTTATAAAGCAGAAAGGAGATTTCGTGGAGAATCCGTATCCTGGATCCGAAGGGTAAGGCCAACCAGTTGCTTCAAGGGCGGAATGAACATCGAAAGAGGAAGGACTTTTCTTGGCATGTGAGCCATTTGAGAGAGTAAGAGTACGAAGATCCAGATGATGTATTGTCATAATCATGCAACGGGGAGCCTTTATCAAGTACAACTCTGAAAAGCTTGCAGGGATTATCGTGCTCAGTTTGCTTATCTCTCTCTGAACAGTCAAGTGATGCTTTGAGCCTCTCTCTCTTGCGGGGTCTTTTGTTTGCTTGTTTGAAAGCTTCTTCTTCGTACTCGGTTTTTCTTATTTCTCTCTGAAAGGTAAGTGATACTTGGTCTATCTCTGCCCAGAAGCCAAATCTTGAAGGCGCGCAAGTGGAAAACTTCTCCATTTTTCTTTTTTTGATTCAAGTGGATTTTTCTTCCTTCCATCTCAAGCCACTAGTTTGAGCTTGACATCCTTAGGCCTTAGTGTGATGCATCGTTTGTACTACGCGGGGATGTCTTGGTAGCATTGTTCAACACTATTCGACCACAATGACGATTCCCGTGCATCCAAGGCCTGGAGAGCACAGGAGGCCTTGTCATTAGATCTGCAGAAAACAAAGATGAATCCTCTGGATTGACCAGTTTCTCAAGATCCAGAATAAGTCTCAACTCTAGCGATATGAATGTTGCACTGAATGGCTAAAATCCTGAGCCTTAGATTCGGGGCTCGATAAAAGATTATGATTGGGGCAACTATTAGCAATATTGACTTTTTAACAACTTATTCGTCTGCCTCTTCTGGAGTCACTACCTCTTCGAAAGATTCAGGATTATGTGCCACCATTGATGATGCTGCATCTAAAGAAATAATTCCATGGTATCTTCCACCGGATGATTACCATACCTGGTTTGAATGGTCATGCTCACCCTTTGATATTACTACACGAGGACCTTACCTCCCCTCCCCACCAGAAAATTATCTTAATGATGTACAGTCCTATTATGCAGAGCAAGAAGAAGCTTTTCAGCCAACAGTTGGGGGATCAGGAACCTTTGAGGTTGGAGAGTCATCAACACGTATGGTGCAGGAACTAGACATGCAATCCAACCCATTCTACACTTAAGAACAAGTTGATCTCAATCCAGACACGTTCCCGGAGTTACTACCACAGTTGCATGTTCAAATAAAAAAAGAGCCCGTATCTCCTGGGTTGTTTCAAGTGCAAGACTGTAACGTTGAGCTCACAAACTGTCTAGTTGAGATGGAAGAAGATTTCCCACTATATACTGCTCAAGCAATGACTCTCGCCACTGACAAGCTAGTAAATGGTTTTAATTATGAAGATGTAGTTGTCTTCTCCTAGCTGGATTTGGAAGATAATGTGCAGTTGGATACTGCAACCTATGGTATAGGAGCTGACGTTGATCTTGAAGAAATGGATAGTGATGCAACTTGCAACGTGGAAAACATAGATGGAAGAAGATTTGGAACAATGGCTGGAACATGCACCGTGGTAGAGCAAAGCATGGACGAAGATCAACTTACTGCTCTCGTAGCCTTGCAGGACTACGTTTCGATAGCCTCAGAAACTGAGTCAGTAGGCTCTACGCATCATGATGAAAAGCTAGAAGAGAGAGGGCCCCACGGGTCTTGTTGAAAGATTAATGTGCAGAACCACTTGTGTTCAAGATAAGGTTCTCGCAAGTTGCTTCGGTTACCAAGCAACGTGTAGTTTTGTCTTTTGTGAACTTTGCTGCCTATATAATGGCACGGCAAGATGTAATCTATAAGCAAGCAAAACACAAGCTTTCTTAAATTTCCTTCTAGTTGCTTCGTTTACTCTCTCTCTTATGGTTCTTATTCTATCATAATCATCCTGTTCCTAACTTTTCTTATTACTACAATATCTGTCTTATTTTCATTTATTTATCTTGAATATCATTTTCAATTACAACCTCATCGTTAATTGGCTTCTCACGATCAACAGTAACAAATTGGTATTTCAAGGTAATCTAGTCCACCATGCATTCTGCAGACGCTTCTCCAGAATAACTTCCGAAACTTTCTTCTCCTAAACAACCTTTTCTCTCTCACACTATGGGCACTAGTCCTTATGATTGATGGCCTCAGCAACACCCTTGCACTAATTGCAAGCAATGCTACATTTGCTTATCGTAGACGGCCAAGATGTCTAACAGAGATTTTGATTCAAGACCCTTGACATCCAGAACATGTCATTGAAGCACCTGACTTAGTGCCTTTTCCCTCGCACTTGGAACAGTCTGATGGGAAAAACGACGTATAAAGTTTTCCACTTTGATTGAACCTATGAGGAAATACTAAAATACCAACGATGTATTCGAATCACAAGTAAAATAATCAAATCACAGTCAACACAAAAGAATTTCTACGTGGAAAAACTCCTCCAATGTGAAAGATAAAAAAAACCATGGGACCGATCACGGAGTCCACCCAAATCTTCACTATATCAATCGTTAGGATACAACCCAATCAAGTCCTTAACAGTAGCAACAGGACAAAGATTTACTGATTCAACAACAATAGAATCACCAATAAATAGTGAAGAACAAGTTGTAAACAACAACTTAACCAAGAAAAGTTGAAGAAATATCACCCAGATTTTCGACCACAATCTGCTGACTTCAAGAGCTCCAAACGACGATCCAACTGTTCACAATGAAGAACACCTAATCCCGAACTTGCTGACAAAAAATCAGTTCAATCGGACCACGGATCGTCCTTGATCAAAAGTTTGATCAACTGCTGTGCAGGGCCTCTAATTCCTGCGAAATTCTGCTCTTTTCTTTTCTCTCTCTCTTTTTTCTTTTGACGGCTACTCACCTCTTCTCTTAAAGAAAAAACCCTATATTTTTTCTTTTAAACCTTAGGGCCACATTACCCTAATTGGACCCAATAATAAGTCCCCGAATATGGGCTGGACCAACCCAACAATTCTCCCCCTCCAGCCCAAATGAGGGAGATTCCATATGTTCATTTCTCAAGCACAATCCAAACCGACCTCATGCCAACAAAACTCAAACTTTTCTCGCCATAGAGCCTTTGTCATCATATCAAAACCATTATCCTCAGTATGTACCTTTTCAAGTGCAACCTCTTTGGTTTCCATTATATCTCGTATCCAATGATACCTTACATCAATATGCTTTGACCTTTGATGAAAAATAGAGTTCTTAGCAAGACGTATAGCACTTTGACTATCACAAAATAACACATACTTTTCTTGCACGAAACCAAGTTCTTTTATGAATTCCTTCATCCAAAGCAACTCTTTACATGCTTCCGTTGCTGCAATAAATTCTGCTTCTGTTGTAGATAGAGCAATACATTTTTGTAATCTTGATTGTCATGCCACAGCTCCCCCTGAAAATTTAATCAAGTAGCCTGAAGTAGATCTTCTATTATCAATATCTCCTGCCATGTCAGAATCTGTATATCCCACAAGAATAGGCTTATCACTCCCAAATGAAAGTTTCAAACTAGAAGTGCCTCGAAGATACCTTAGAATCCACTTCATTGCATTCCAATGTTCTCTTCCAGGATTAGAAGTAAATCTGCTAACTACTCTAACTGCATGAGCTATATCTGGCCTTGTACAAATCATTGCATACATTAAACAACCAACAGCCGAAGCATAAGGAACTCTTTCCATATCTTTTCTGTCTTCCTCATCTGTAGGACATTGTTTCTTACTAAGCTTAAAGTGTGTAGCAATAGGCGTGCTCACCACTTTAACTTTATCCATACAAAACCTCTGAAGCACTTTCTTAATGTACTCCTCTTGAGACAACCACAACTTCTTGGCTTTTCTATCACGACTAACTCTCATACCAAGAATTTGCTTCACTGAGCCTAAGTCTTTCATTGAGAATGACTTACTTAACTCCTGCTTCAACTTTTCAATTCTTGCAGCATTCTTACCAACTATAAGCATGTCATCTACATAAAGTAGTAGAATGATAAAATCATCATCTGAGAACTTTTGCACAAATACACAATGATCAGAATTTATCTTCTTATAGGCTTGCTCCCCCATAAAAGACTCAAATTTTCGATACCATTGTCTCGGTGCCTGTTTTAAGCCATATAAACTTTTCTTTAGCTTGCAAACATAATTCTCTTTACCTTTTTCTTTAAAACCCTCTAGTTGCTCCATATAAATTTCTTCATTTAGGTCACCATGAAGAAAAGCAGTCTTTACATCCATTTGCTCAATTTCAAGATCAAGACTGACAGCCAATCCCAAAACCACTCGAATTGAGGACATTTTCACAACAGGTGAGAAAATCTCATCATAATCAATTTCCTTTTTCTGACTGAAACCTTTAACAACTAGTCTGGCTTTGTATCGGGGTTATGAAGAATTTTCATCATGCTTCAATCTATAAATCCAACGATTCTTCAAAGCTTTCTTGCCTTTAGGCAATGTCACCAACTCAAATGTTTGATTATCATGCAAAGATTTCAACTCATCTTGCATTGCATCAACCCATTTTTTCTTATCCACATCCTCTGCTGCTTCTTCAAAGCTCTCAGGCTCACCTGCATCAGTCAACAATACATACTCCTCAGTAGAGTATCTAGAGGATGGATGGCGACCTCTAGTAGACCTCCTCAATGGTGGAACTGAAGATGGATTTTGCTGAATATCAACAACATTATCTGTCTGAGTATCACTATTATCTGCACCCTGTTGGTCATTCTGAACCTGATCCTGAATATCATGCTGAATATCACTTTCAACTTGTTCTGGCAACTGTCGCTGTAAATCATTTGAAGGAATTAGATCTATATCAATACTAATCTTAGAGCCTTGTGACATATTCTTCTCACTCTGGCCAATATCTGTCATATTTTGATTCTAAAAAAATACAACATCACGACTCCTCACAATTTTCTTCATAGCTGGATCATAACACCTGTAGCCAAATTCATCAGAACCATAACCAAGAAATATACATTCTCGTGTCTTGACATCTAACTTAGACCTCTCATCTTTTGGAATATGAACAAATGCTTTGCAACCAAATACTCTTAGATAGTTATAGGAAACATCCTTGCCAAACCAAACTCTATCTGGCACATCACCATCTAAAGCAACAGTTGGAGATAGATTGATAACATAAGCTGCTGTAAGTAATGTCTCACCCCAAAATGTCTTTGGCAGGTTAGCATTTGAAATCATGCATCTAACTCTCTCAACCAATGTCCTGTTCATTCTTTCCGCTATACCATTCAATTGAGGTGTTTTTGGAGGTGTCTTATGATGTCGAATACCATGTTGCCTACAATACTCATCAAATGGTCCAATGTACTCACCACCATTGTCTGATCGAATGCATTTCAACTTCTTTCCAGTTTGCCGCTCTACTGAAACTTGAAACTGCTTAAATACATCTAGCACTTGATCTTTTGACATCAAAACATAAACCCAAACCTTTCTTGAGTAGTCATCAATAAAGGTCACAAAGTAGGATGCTCCACCAAGCGTCCTCGGGTTGACTGGGCCACAAACATCTTAGTGTACTAACTCTAAGAAATCTGATTTTCTTGAAGGAGGGTGACTATAGAATGAAACTCTTTTCTGTTTTCCAGCTAAACAATGTGCACACTTCTCAAGTTTTGTACTCTTAATCCCAGATAACAAGTTCTTCTTTGCCAACACATTCATGCCCTTCTCACTCATGTGACTTAATCTTTTATGTCATAAAGCACTTGCATTTCCATCTTCCACTACATTACAAGTGTTCTTGGAAATCTTGGCTTGAAACAAATACAAAGAAGACTCTTTCTTGCCTCTAGCCATAACTAATGAACCCTTAGTAAGTTTCCATTGTCCATTATTGAAGATATTGCAAAAACCTTCATCATCAAGTTGTCCGGTAGAAATCAAATTCAAGTGAATTTCTGGTACATGTCTAACATTCTTGAGAACCAACTTAGATCCATTACGAGTCTCCAAGCATACATCTCCCATACCTGCAACTTTAGCCAAGCAATCATTACCCATCTTCAATGTGCCAAAGTTTCCAGGAGTATAAGAAGTAAAGAACTCCCTCTTGGAAGTAATATGAAGAGAAGCACCACTATCAATTACGCAACTTGTCTCATTGCTTGCAAAATTCACATTATCATCATAGCACACAATAACAAGTTCATTAGTAGCTGCTGCAACTTGATCATTATCATTGTTGTCCTTCTTCTCCTCACTTTCATTAACTTTCTTCTTCTCATTTCTACCTTTACCATTTTTCTTTTCATTTTTCAGCTGGAAGCAATTTTTCTTGATATGACCCATCTTGCCACAATGATGACACTCTACATTTTTATGCCATGATCTAGACTTACTTCGACTTTTGTTATAACCTCTCGGACCTCTACTATGACTTCTCCCCCTATTTTCAACAACCAAAGCTTCAGAATGAGACAAAGAACCCTGACTCTTTCTTCTCATCTCTTCATTCAAAATACTAGTCTTGGCAAAATCTATAGTGACAATTCCATCAGGAGCAGAGTTACTCACTGACATACGAAATGTTTCCCAAGATTCTGGTAAAGTACCAAGTAACCAAAGTCCTTGTACTTCATCTTCAAACTTCATATTTATGCCTGAAAGTTGATCTAACATTCCCTGAAACTCATTCAAATGATCATATATGGATTGCCCATCTTTGTATTTCAAGCTAATAAGTTGTTTCATCAAATACATCTTATTATTTCCAGTCTTTCGAGCATACAAAGATTCAAGTTTGTTCCATAGAGTCCGAGCATGTGTTTCTTTACTAATGTGATTCAAAACATTCTCATCTACAAATTGTCGAATGAACCCGCATACAATTTTATGCTTAAGAGTCCAATCGGCCTCACTCATGTTATCTGGTCTAGTTTCACTAAACACCGGTAAGTGCCAACGCTTCACATAAAGCAAATCTTCCATCTTACCCTTCCAAACATGATAATTTCTTCTATTTAAACTAATCATCCTGTTAGTGCTTAGTTTCATCGTTCAATCAAATCCAAAGATAAAACAACCACAACCTAAGCTCCGATACCACTCTGATGGGAAAAACGACGTATAAAGTTTCTCACTTTGATTGAACCTATGAGGAAATACTAAAACACCAACGATGTATTCGAATCACAAGTAAAATAATCAAATCACAGTCAACACAAAAGAATTTCTACGTGGAAAAACTCCTCCAATGTGAAGGATAAAAAAAAACCACGGGACCGATCACGGAGTCCACCCAAATCTCCACTATATCAATCATTAGGATACAACCCAATCAAGTCCTTAACAATAGCAACAGGACAAAGATTTACTGATTCAACAACAATAGAATCACCAATAAATAGTGAAGAACAAGTTGTAAACAACAACTTAACCAAGAAAAGTTGAAGAAATCTAGTTTGATTGTGCGAGTCTGAAATGGACTGCCAGAGGATCGCCTCTCATCGCGGGGATGAAAAGCCCCCTTTCGTGTGGAGGAACTTTCTCCTGAATCTTTGCCTGAAGCAAATCGCACGGCTACACCGTCAATCTTGGAGTTTAATATGACAAATAACTGATGCATGGACTCATTGAGCTCTTGAACACCGATATTGCCACCAGAATCTGGAATGGGTTCTGCTCCATTCCTCCCCTGATCGAAGTCTGGCATCTCCGATACCACTTTGTAGTGGTCCTGAGGTGTGATGAGAGATCTAGTGAAGGCTCTAGTGATCGGACGTGGGAATTCTGGAAGTATTTGACGAGAAGGGACTTTAGAAAGCTTAGATTTGCGACCTATTTTGGATTTATGAAGAACATTGAATACAATCAAAAGGATTCGTTGGAAGGAACCCAAGACCTCTTACAGATTCAACAGAATCTTACAAACTCAAAGTCTGACTTGCTTCTCGCTCAGACCTCCTATTTATACAGCTACTAATCTAATAGTCTTAACAACTTTTAACATACTTAACAGAATTAACAGCTTCTTCAACCACTATAACTGTGACCGTAACAGCTAACAACAGACTTGACTGAAACGCATAGCACTGGACTTACAATTCAGAAGCCTTCTTATTCAAATGAAATGAAACTTAAGGTGACTCACACCTTATTCATCTAAAAGCCAACTTCATTTATCGATACGTTACATCCCTCCCTTCATCACAACAACCTTGTCCACAAGGTTGAAGGCAGGATATTGACGATCAAATTGTTCTGCATCCACCCAGTTAGCTTCTTGTACTAGTAATCCTTGCCAGTGGACTAAATATTCCAAATGCTTCTTTCTGTAACGATGTTCCAAAATAGCTTGAGGTGGAGAACCAACGATCCCCTCTTGATCCAAAAAGGTTGGTAGCTCTGCTTGAATTGGAATATGATGTCCAATAGCCCTTTTTAACATGCAGACATGGAATACATTATGTATTCGGGCTCCTGCAGGTAATTTCAATTTATAAGCCACTTCCCCAATTTTCTTTAGTACCTCAAAGGGACCATAGTAACGGGATGAAAGTTTGTAATTTCTTCTAACAGCCACTGACGTGCCTCTATAGGGCTGTAGCTTTAAGTATACCCAATCTCCTTCATTAAATTGTTCTTCTCTACGCCCCATATTGTAATATTTCTGCATTCTATGCTGTGCCGTTAAGAGCCTTTCTTTTATGTCCTTAAGAACTGCATCCCAAGCCTTTAGCTCATGGTCCACTGCATCCATAGCTGATGATCCAGGAATATAGGACAGTAAGGATAGGGGAGATCTTCCATATACTAGCTGATAAGGGGAAATTCGAGTAGCTGAGTGAACACTGGTGTTATAACAGTATTTAGCCCATGGCAGCCAATGAACCCACTCCTTTGGCTGATCCCAAGTGAAGCAGCGTAAGTAGACTTCCAAGGTTTTATTGACAACTTTAGACTGCCCATCTGTTTGTGGATGGTAAGCCGTTGAGAAGTTAAACTTAGTTCCTTGTAACTCAAAGAGTTGCTTCCAAAATGTGCTGGTGAACACAGCATCTCTATCACACACAATGCTTTTTGGTAATCCGTAAAATTTGAATATCTGTTCAAAGAAAAGCTAAGCTACACTTATAGTGGAATAAGGGTGATTTAAAGGGAGGAAGTGAGCCATTTTTTAGAGTCTATCAACTACTACCAGAATCACTTGTTTCCCCTTGGAAGTAGGCAGTTCTTCTATAAAATCCAGCGACACATCTTCCCATACTTGTGTTGGAATTGGTAAAGGATGAAGGAGGCCATTTGGTTTGGTGTTCTGCCATTTAACTTGCTGACAGGTAGGACATTCCCTTACATACTGCAAGATGCTTTGTTTCATTTGAGGCCAGAAGAAAACATCTTTCACCCTCTAGAGAGTTTTAAAATAACCCTTATGAGTTGCACCGTGCATTTCTTGAAGAATGACTGGGATCAAGGTTGACTTCTTGCTCAAATAAATTTTGCTATGGTAGAATAAGACTCCATTTCGATACTGCCACTTGCTGTTAACCTCCCTAGTGCTTAAGGAGTTTAGTATGGTCTGTATTTCCAGATCCGTTTTTACTTCTTCTTGGACTGTTGTTAACCATTCTTGGACAGGAATGGAAATGGCCTTGAATTCAAAGGAAGGAAGTGTCTGACTATTACTGCTCTGACCAAACTCCCATTCTGCCTGTGGTGTCATGTAAGGATTAGAGAATTCCCACTGCTCAGCATCTTGTTCTTCAATCAGAGCCCGTTTTCCCTTGTTGTTAATGGCAGTAGTATGGCTACCAATAAGGGATTTTCTCGTATTGCTAAGAAGTTGTAGTTCCTTGTGCTCGTGAGACAACTCATCCCTTCGTGACAAAGCATCAGCAGCCACATTCTCTTTGCCAAGCTTATATTGCACCGTAAAATCAAATCCCACCAATTTAATTAACCATCGTTGTTGAGCTGGTGTGGAAATCTTTTGATTCCACAAATTCTGGAGGCTTTTCTGATCAGTCTTAACAATGAACTTGGCTCCTAGAAGGTATTGCCTCCATTTCTGCACAGCTAAGATCAGAGCTAACAATTCTTTGTCATAAGTGGAGAGGTGAAGGTTTTTACCTATTAATGCTTGGCTGAAATAAGCAATAGGGCGTTGTTCTTGAGACAACACAGCCCCCACTCCAACAGCACAGGCATCACATTCAACCACAAAAGGTAAGGAGAAGTTAGGTAAACTCAGAACTGGAGCTTCGGTTAAGGCCTTCTTTAATTGCACAAAAGCCTTTTCCATTTCTTCACTCCATTGAAAAGCTTCTTTCTTAAGAAGTTGAGTGAGAGGAGCAGCTATTAACCCGTAAGACTTCACAAACCTTCTGTAATATCCGGTTATTCCCAAGAATCCCCTTAAGGCTTTCACATTCTTTGGTATTGGCCAGTCTAAGATTGATCTAATCTTGTTTGCCTTTACTTCCACTCCCTGACCTGAGATGACATGTCCTAAATATTGGACTGTGTGGACACCAAAAGAGCACTTTTCTTTTTTAACATATAGCTGGTGAAGTCTCAGCTTTTCAAACACCAGTCGCACATGCTCCACATGTTCACTCCAATCTTTGCTGTAAATTAAAATGTCATCAAAGAAAACTAAGGCAAAAATTCCCAAAAATTCTTTGAATACCTTGTTCATGAGGCTTTGGAATGTAGATGGGGCATTGCACAAACCGAAGGGCATTACAAGGAATTCGTAATGTCCCAATGGAGTTTGAAAGGCTGTTTTTGCAATATCTGAATCCTTCATTCGGATCTGATGATATCCAGAACGAAGGTCCAGCTTGGTAAAAAGTTATGCACTGTGTAGCTCATCAAATAGTTCCTCAACAGTGGGGATGGGGAATCCATGCTTGATTGTTTCCTTATTAAGGGATCTATAATCAATGCACATACGCCAAGTTCCATCCTTCTTCCTCACTAAGATTACTAGATAAGAGAAGGGACTAGTGTTGTCTCTAATGATTCCTTCTTCCAACATATCCAGTACCAGTTTTTCTATCTTTTTCCTTTGTAAATAAGGATAGCGATATGACCTATTGGAAACTACTTTACTGTCATCCTTTAATACGATCTGGTGCTCGTGAGATCGTATGGGGGTAGGCCATGAGGTTTCTGGAACAAATTTGTGGCACCTTGTAGTAACTGAGTGAAAGCAACCGGTAGTTGTTCTATCTTCTCTCCTTCTGTGCTTTCCCGTCCTACTCTTATTTGTAACAAAAGTCCTTCCTTTTGTTATGCCAAGAGCTTAACTAATGCAGTACTGTCAACAATTTTATTGGTTGCAGATTGAATTCCCTTCAATTGGATCAACTTGCCTTGGAAACAGAAGGACATCCTCATTGCAGCAAAGTCCCAAGTGATTTCTCCCAATTGTTCTAACCACTGGACTCCTAACACCACCCCTAAATTAGGGACGGGTAGAATATAGAAATCTGTAAACAATCGGTTTTCCTGTAAAAGCATTTCAACATTTTTACACAAACCAGCACCCTGTATCATTTCCCCGTTAACAACAGCAACCTTAAAATTTTTTGAGTCATCTGGCTGTAATTTCATTTTCTGAGCTAACTGAGTACTCACAAAGTTATGAGTGCTCCCAGAGTCTATGAGAATTGCTTCTCTTACTTTCTGATTACCAATATCACCTTGGATTCGCATGGTTTTGGGGCTTTTAACTCCGCACAAGGCAGCAAAAGAGAGCATTCGTAATTCTCGTTGGATCTCATCTACTTCTTCACCACCTTCTTCCCTGAGCTCACCAGGATCCAACACTTCCAACAGGAACAGTTTCTTACATCTATGGCCAGGAGTAAATTTGTCATCACAATTAAAACACAAGCCACGAGCACGTCTATCCATGATCTCAGGCTATGTGAGCTTCTTAACTGGTAACTAAGGTTTATAGTCTGCAGGTTTGACATTGCTACAACTAGGAGGGGAAGGTTTATTAGTAAGACTACTAGTTGGTCGGGAAGCTAATTCTTTAGCTTCGAACAGGCAAGCAAAACCAATTGCTGCCGAAAGAGTTGGAGGATTGTGGGCAAGGACATCCAAACGGATACGTTCTTTTAACCCACTAATAAAGCAGCTAATGCCTTGCTCAACATTTAAATGACCAGATCGAAGCAGCAACTTACCAAATTGAAGTTGGTAATCATGAACGGAACCGATCTACTTTAACTTTGTGAGCTCCCCAAAATGATCGGTGAAAAGAGTTGGCCCAAATTGTTGCATGAGCTCGTTTGCCAGGGACTGCCATGGAATCGTATCCTCACCATATTCTTTTTTTAGCAACTGGAACACCAATTGAGCTTCTCCATCCAAGTGCCAAGAAGCAATACGGACACGATCCTCTTCAGGCGTATCATGGTAATCAAAGAATTGGAGAGCACGATTAATCCACCAAGTTGGATCAATCCCTCCTTCATATTTGGGGAAATCTAGTTTGATTGTGCGAGTCTGAAATGGACTGCCAGAGGATCGCCTCTCATCGCGGGGATGAAAAGCCCCCTTTCGTGTGGAGGAACTTTCTCCTGAATCTTTGCCTGAAGCAAATCGCACGGCTACACCGTCAATCTTGGAGTTTAATACGACAAATAACTGATGCATGGACTCATTGAGCTCTTGAACACCGATATTGCCACCAGAATCTGGAATGGGTTCTGCTCCATTCCTCCCCTGATCGAAGTCTGGCATCTCCGATACCACTTTGTAGTGGTCCTGAGGTGTGATGAGAGATCTAGTGAAGGCTCTAGTGATCGGACGTGGGAATTCTGGAAGTATTTGACGAGAAGGGACTTTAGGAAGCTTAGATTTGCGACCTATTTTGGATTTATGAAGAACACTGAATACAATCAAAAGGATTCGTTGGAGGGAACCCAAGACCTCTTACAGATTCAACAGAATCTTACAACTCAAAGTCTGACTTGCTTCTCGCTCAAACCTCCTATTTATACAGCTGCTAATCTAACAGTCTTAACAACTTTTAACAGACTTAACAAAATTAACAGCTTTTTCAACCACTATAACTGTGACCGTAACAGCTAACAACAGACTTGACTGAAATGCATAACACTGGACTTACAATTCAGAAGCCTTCTTATTCAAATGAAATGAAACTTAAGGTGACTCATCACCTTATTCATCTAAAAGCCAACTTCATTTATCGATACGCTACACTTTTCTTTTCTATGGCAAGCTAATTCTGTAAAAGGAGAGACCACATTGACTATCCTTTAATGTTTTCATTGATCCATGTTTTTTGCTTTTCGTTTATTTATTCTAGGCTCTTGCCGTTGGTTTTCCAGGCTCTAATTAAATTCTCAAAAAATTAAAATTTGGAAAAAAAAATTGAGTGTTTTTCGGTCACTCCTTTTCTATTGGTTTTCCAGTTTTTATGTCGTTTTATTTTTTACACTTGAAGTGATAGTTATAAGTTTTAAACCTAAGAATGCAATTTCTATAATTTATTTGAGAAAATAATTAGAATTTGTACTAGTAAAAGTATTAAATTAGTCAAACCCAAGATCCACTTTCGAAGTATAGAAACTTTAACATTAAATAAAGGTTTAGAAATTCCCAAAATCCCACTAGAACCAAAAAAGGAAATAAAACACCATCAGACTAGTTTTTTTTAAAAAAAAAAACAAAAACAAAATTTTACAAGTTTCAAAATGAGATACAGAATAATATAATCCTCTTTGTGGTTACTTTACAAAAATGAGAAAAGAAAAGAAAATCTACATAAGTTACTCAAAACTATTATTATCATGAAAACAAGGAAATAAAGCAGAATCTATATTACTGAAAAGCCTCTTCTTCAAGCTTGGATTTAAACCTCTGCAAAGAGCCCTCAACTGCAATGTCAAAATCATCCTTTGTTGTCTCTTGTCTATAACTCTTGGTGTTAACTGTAATACCTTCTCTCTCATCCTTCTAATTTTGGACCTTGAAATGCCCATTAACAAGTCCAGAATTCTGAGTCTCTTGAACACCAACTCCCTTTTCAATATTGTTGAAGATTAGAAAGGTATTAATCACACCTATCATGTTATCATATTGAGTGATCTATTATGTTATCATGTTGAGTCATAAAATAAGGTTTAATATATTACAATTATTATATATATATTATTTTCCTTAAATAAATTATGTCTTACATTCTATAAATACAAAATTTTGATTCTTGTAACCTAAGAAGCCGTCTTTCTCTTATATAGATTTTGTTCAAATTTTTATCTCATTAATGAAAACAGTAGAACCGGCTGTACGGTTCCTTCTATAAATGCCACTTGTACTGCAACTTTGCCGATAAGTCCTCGAAGAAGTCCGCTATGCAGCTAGCGAGAAGGCCGTCGAAAGTGGATCTTCGTGTCGGGGTGTCCCCGGCGGGCTACAAGTATTTCTTATACAAAATATTTCTTATACCGGCGAGAAGAGCGGTATCAGACTAGTTGTCATTATATAAAAAGTATTTCTTATTAAAAAAAAAGTATTTATTGAAGTTTTACTATTTGATTAGGATTAGAGGAAAGATCATGATGATTAACAAAAAATAACATTCTTCTTGAGTTGATAAAGCAAAGTTCTAATTGGAATGAAATTATTCTAAATTCTTGATGAATTAATTGGAAGTTGATTTAAGTGGTGATGATTACATTATGTAACATTATGTAACTTGACTCATATGTGATGGTAGTAGATAAACATTTTAATGTGTCATAAAAGACCTCATTCATTCTTGTGTTATCAATGTGCAGTGAAAGTTTTGAATTGTGTAATTTTTTTTTTTTAATTTTTCAGTTTTGCCATAGTTTGTTAACTTTGCTTAACATTAGTTGCGGTGGTTAGAGTTTAAATAATTATGCAAATAATTATGGATGTGAATTACCTCATTGCCCTCTTACTAACTCTTATCTCGTAACAGCGTTTTCTTCCGACGAAGAAGAATGGCGAAGTCCGTCTGCGTTCACCTTCAGCGATGGATATGGCCATCTGAGCTATTTTCCGATGGATCTGGACTTTTTCCGACGCGTTTCCAGCGGGAAAGGAGCAGATCTGACTGATCTGTGCATTTTCCGGCGGCTCTGTGGCAGTTTCCGGTGAAGAAGGACGGCGATCCCCGTCTGGGTTTGTTTTGCGGCAGATCTGCACGATTTCCGACAGATCTGCGTGATTTCTTGGTAGATCGGCACCCCAGGTCATCTTCTCGAGCAAGATCCGAGCATTCTGTGCAGAACTTGGCGGCGCGTGAGAGCCCGTGGTGGCGCATGAGAGCGCATGGTGGCGCATGGTGGCGCATGAGAGCGCGTGGTGGGGCGTTCCTTCTTCCAGATAGTTTCTGTTTCTCTTAAGATGTACAAGTTGTGTAAAGCTTCTTTAAAATAAAGACGTTGTAGTAACAGCTTTTATATTTTTAATTTAAGATGTTTTGTTCAATTTCTAATATTGTATGAGATGGTATGCTTTTTTATCACTATATTATTTATTCAATATATTTACTTATATGTAGAATTTTCATGAACTTATTAAAATATGAAGAGACTTCACCAACGACCAAATAAGTCGTGGTCTTCAAACCTAAAACAATAAATGCCATGACAAGTGATGGAACCAACAATAGCTTATCTTCTGCTTTATTAGTTTGTTTCCAATTTTTATGATTAATGCACTATTTTATATATGGTATATTTTTCATTTTGTTTTCTTTTGCCTTTGGGCATCAAAGCTATGAAGAATATCACATTATACTACATAATTGAGAAGAAATCATAATAACTCTTGTGGTTGCATTTCAACTAATATGGTGCAATACGTGCCTTTTTAATGCACTTAGGTATTTTTATTCAATAAAAAAGCTACAAGGGGAAAACAATGATTTTTTTTTTCAATTTTTATAGTGTTGTCATACTAAATTCTTTGTTAAAGACTAGTCCTTTGCTAGTGCCTTGTCACGCAACTATTAGTAGGTAGCAATACTTTCCTAGTTCTATTTTCTTAATTACTTTTTTGATTTGATCTATGAACCAAAAGATAGGTGAAAACATTATCAAAAAAATTAAGAAAATATAGGTGCATGTTTAGCCCTTAGTTATTTTCTTTGCAGGCAATCGATTTGTGGATTTTGGAGCTACTAGCCACAAACTCATTAGAAATATCACTCCAATTTAAGCTAAATCAATAATTGAAACTATTTTAAAATAAAACTTCTTAACATAATTGATAAGGAATTTACAACAACCACTTTTTGGAAAGGAAAATTATCCATTCATGACCTTTTGCTTAATCTAGCAAATAAAAGTACTAGTGTAACATAAAACCAATCTTTTACAATCTCTATAAACTTGATGTGGACTAATTATGCCAACCTAGGCCAATGGCCTAGCCCATATGTTGAGTATCCTAACAATTACATATTTGGATCCAAAAAGCCCAAACTTAAAGGACATCCTAGAGATTCTTTCAGAATTTTGATATATTTAAGACTTCTTAACTATGTTGATTTAGAATTCTTAAATTGTTAAGATTCTTAATTATCTAGAATTTTCTTATTTGTTGAGATTTTATCTCTAATTTGTTGGGATTTTATCTTAATTTGATTAGTTTGATTTTTCCTTAAATTTAGGGATCTGAATTCTACCAGACTTTGGTTTTATGAATTTTAGATCTTTCTATCACTAAACTTAGTTGTCTATTTAAGAACATTGTTCCTTCAATTGTAATCAGAATTGTAGAGATTGGAAAAGTTATTGAATTTTGTTTTCCCTTAAACTTTACCCTTTAAATTTGGGCTCCTTGAATCCAAACATGTAATTGTTAGGACACTCAACATATGGGTTGGGCCATTGGCCTAGGTTGGCATAGTTGGTCTGCATCAAAACTAAAAATATGCAACTCTCCCCTTATAATTAAAAAATAAAGAGCCACAAACTACCCAAAATCCTATAGCAAAGCCAAGAACCATGCTAATTGGAACCAAGGCATATAAAGCTCATCTTCCTCCTTCTGAATGTACTTGTCACCATTGTTTTTCACAATATGGGCACACTTTGGAAATGTGGGTCCACAAAGTTCTAGATTTCCTTCATATACATATATATCAAAGCTTTGGAGTTGGGTGTTTGTCAGTATTTGTCCATGTAAATGATTGTATGTAACATTAAAGTAAGACAAGAAATTCAAACTAACTAGTAAGGTAGGTATTTCAACATAAAATTGATTTGAAGAGAGGTCTAATTTTTCCAAGTTTGTGAACTCTCCTATTTGATTTGGAATTGTGCCAAAACATTTGTTACTACTAAGATCCAATACATGAAGTGCCTTTAAATGTCCAATCTCTTAGAGCCTCCATTGAAACTAATGCTGGCATTGTACAAAGGTCCTTTGGAAATTCACCAAAAATGAGGTTCTTAGCCAAATCTAAATGAAAAAGTCTTGGAAGATTTGACAACCACCTTGGAATTGAACTTGTGATACTATTGTTAGATAGGCGCAAAACTTCTAAATTATGAAGCAAAGATAGCCATCTAGGTAATTGACCTATTAGTTGGGAATCATAAGGATACAAAAATATGATATTTTTGAATTCATCAAAAGCAACTATATTGTCATCACTTGGCATTGCTTTTCTTAGAAAGTTACCTCCAAGCAAGAGAATAAAAAGATGTTTGTAGTGCTTTAAAGACTTGAATGCTCCAGTGATGTTTGTTAGCCTTCCTCTAGAAAGTGAAAGAGAAGATAAGAATTTTAATTAAACCACCCCTTGTACAATTTGTCCTTCAAGTCTATTGTCAAAAAGTCAAAGTGCTACTAGGGACTTACAAGAGTAAAGACTCATTGGCAAGTTACCAAAAAATTTATTACTAACCAAGTCAATCTTAGTCAGTTGGCTAAGACCAAAAAAATTATATATAAAGATATCACCTTCAAGGAAATTCCCTCCTAATATTAATATTTGGAGATATGTGCAATTCACTAAAGATGAAGGTAAAGGACCTGTCAAAAAGTTTGAACCAAGGTGCAAATACTTCAATTTTGAGAGCTTTCCAATCATCACTAGAATTTGACCACTCAAGTCATTGTTTTGTAATTCAAGGGTTATGAGTTTGGTAAAGTTTACAATGTCATCACTAATGTGCCCTAAAAGACTATTAAAAGGTAGAGATATTTCTCTCAATCTTATGGCACTGTATATATCTTGTGGAAGTATTCTAGAGAGAGAGTTAAAACTTGCTAAAAAAAACCTTTAGTTTAGGACAAGTCCTTAATCCCCAAGGAATTTGGCTAATATGATCATTGTGAGAAAAATCAAAAAGTTGGACAAAGGAGGAATTGGTGCACAAAAAGGATGGAATAAGGCTGGTTAAAGTATTGTAGCTAACATTGAGCTTCATCAACCTACATGTTCTACGAAGAAATGAAGATTGAATTATCCCAGTGAAGTGGTTGTTAGATATGTCAAGGATTTGAATGGAGTCAAGACAACCATATGTCTCTATAATTTCTCCAAATAGATTGTTGTAACTCAAATCAAGGACCCTAAGTTGATTTAAGGAAGAAAACAATTCCTTAGGGAGAAAACTGTTAAGTGAATTATGAGAGAGATTGAGATGAGACAAATATTTGAGGTTTCCAAGTGAGCTAGGCAAGGCCCTTCCAAGGCCTCTTAATGGTAACCAAATATGGGTAACCCTACCTTTTTTAACACAAGATATACCTTCCCAATGGCAATAGTCGATTGAAGACCAATTCAAGGGAGGAGAAGATGTATTGTAGGGCAAAGAAAATATAGATTTGCGTTCCATTTCATTGAAGGCATGACTTTCAAAGAAAGTGTGGAAGAGAAACAAGGCAATAAGAAGGTGATAAGGCATCAATTGTTGCATGTTTCTAGTTTGGTAACTCACAAAATAACCCTAGTTTATTTTTTGGGGCCGAAGGAATGAAAGGCAAAGTTTTAGAGCAAGTAAGAGAATAATGAAGGACAACCTCCACACCTTTCTATAAGGTTCCTCTGATAATATATATAGGAAGAAGTTGTTTTGGCAAGAAACGAGATCCTACCATCTTAGTCTTTACACGCGTAATTGCTTTAAGCTATTTGATAATGTTCTTGTCAAGTCCACTTATTGAAAATTACATAAACTTCTTTCGTGTAGAGATATATGTTATACGTCTAGGGAAAAAAGGTTCCTCTTATAGAGTTGGCTAAACCATTAGTTTGGGATTGGCAGAATTTATGAACAGGTTTTGATACAGAGTTTTAGTTATTCTGTTAAAGGGAAAGAAAACCAGTTAGAAAAGGGTTATTATTAAAATGATTAGTAACCACTTTCTCATAATGGATTTAGGCATTTCAAGTCTCTAATACAAAAACAAGAACTGAAAGGAAGCACCTTTTCCTTTTGGAATTTATATCTACTCACTAGGAATCAAGACAGTAATCGCGAAAATTTCCCGTTTGGGTGGTTGGCAAAGTTGGCTTAGTGGAGCTTTGAAAGAGGGGTTTCAGATAGGTTCTTTTGACTCTTAACATAATGATTTGACATTAGCCAGTTCGGTGCATCTCACAAGTTGCTAGACTTTGATAGGTATTGTACCTATGTGGGACAGAACTCTGATAGCCTATGGATTCTTAAGCTTCGATGCAATCTGGCATAAGGTTCAGGGCAGGAACAGAGAACTCTGCAAAGGTTTCGCCTTTTGTTAGAACTTGTTAGTGTGGCATTTTTCCCTATGATCATTTAGAATGGAATTTCTGCCTTAGTGATGGTATTTGGAACTATGTGCCAAAGATAACATATTAATATGACTTGGAATTATTACAGACTCAAATGCGTTCAGCAGATTTCTTGGTCATTGATAATAATGAGTCTTTTGACACCCACGAAGTCGCAGCAATAACCGGGAAATCTTGTCCATTTCGTCTTAGTGCAGAGACACGCTTTTGATCTAAGTAATAATTGTGGTTGGAAGCAAGTAGTAAGGATTACAGTAACTAAGAAAAAGAAATACCCCTAGTGCGTTTGAGTGATCATCATTGATTTTGGCCACAATGCAAAGGATCTGTCATAAGTCACCGAACATTCCGTAAGTCAAGTAAAACATGCCAGATTTTCCTCACGCACCAAAGAGTATAGGAATAGTTCCATTCACACGTTATAGTGGAAGACCAAGTGCGTATGACAACATTCCACTATCACAATTCACCAATTGCTGATACATGTTTGTCACCTTGTGCATCTTCCATATAAACAAAAGATTTCATAGTGAAAATTCTCCATTTGGATTGTTGAGAAACAATCCCACAATGGACAAAAAAAAGAAAAAAGGGAGCTTATATGTGTGTGGGTTGGACCAGTTTATGGACCAGTTTTTAAGGTGGCTTAAAGCTCAAAAATCACAACAAATGATATCCTGGGATAGACTAGGTCGGGTGAAAGAAAAATAGGTTAGGCTCAAATGTGTGAGGTTGGGTCGAGTATGGAGTTAGAACCCAGTGAAAACAGACCAAGGACTGGTGTGCAGAGGTTGGATTGGGTTGAACCCAACAAGAAAAAATGAGCAGAAAATTATTGATAAATAATCCCACATCGAAAAAAGAAGAGAAAATGGAACTTATAAAAAAAATGGGAGGGAGATTGTTGATAAATAATCCCACATAAAAAAGAAAAAAGAAGAGAAAATGGAACTTAGAAAAAATGAGGGGGTGATTGTTGATAAATAATCCCACACCGAAAAAAAAAAAAGAAGAGAAAATGGAACTTATATGTATAAGGGCTGGCTTATGTTCTGAACCAGCTTTTAAGGTGGTTGGGGGCCTAAAAATCACACATGGATGAGTGGAAATTTGGCTTACTTGGAGACTTAGGATATGTTGAGTTGAATTTTACTAGTCAATCTTCAATTTTAAATAAAATGGTTTGGGAGAAATAAGATTCTACAACTTGAACCGCTTAATTTATATGTCGTGAAAAAAAAAATTATATTTTCGTCTGCTAAGAGTGAATTTCTTGGCCAACTTGTTAATAGCCTAGTGGAACTACGAGCAACATGAGACCAAACAGTCTCACATTGACACCCCATGCTCCCCCACCCTGTCAATTAACTATTAAAAAAAAGAGTAGAATTCTTTAACTTGCTTAAACTTAATTTGTTAAATATTTTTTAACAAATTATATAAATAAATAAATTATAAGTAGAAGAAGCAAGAAACTCTAACGAAAACCCTAACTCTCTCAAAATTTCATTGACAATCAAATGAAACACCTTGGTGCTAAAAGTAAATAGATAATGTGGGAAACTTGCATCTCTAACACTGGCAAGGAGCGCAAGACACGTGAACTTGACATGAGCACAATATATAAGTGAGCATGGCAGCCACAACTTGATTAACTTCCGAGGAGGAAGGAATTCATGAATTTGAGTCCATAAGCTACATTCAATTACACAAGCCACCAAGTTGAGTTGCAAGTTCCTTCTCTCCAAAAGTACAAGAAATGGAACCATACACCATATTGTGGGTGTACAATCCTTAAAAATTCAAGAACATAAACAAGATACATCATTATTAAAGCAAAGTATTTAGAAACTTGATATATGCTAGTTTCACCCAATTCATTTAATAAAAGGGAATGGACATGGTGGAATAGGTACTTCAACAACTCCCTCAAGCATTTGTATCACCTTCCTGATGGAGGGTCTACAAGATGGATCTTCTTGAATACACCAAAAGGCAACCTTCAGAAACCTATCCAGATTCTTCTTGTCATCCATGGCTTGCTCATCAAATTCAACTAGAGCATCTAACATTTCTTCACGATAACAATCATAAGCCCAATCAACCAAAATTGCTTTCCCCTCTTCACTGGCCTCCATATCTACGCTTCTTCTACAACAAATTATTTCTAGGAGTACCACGCCATAGCTATACACATCCACCTTTGTTGTAATTGCCATGTTCCTAAACCATTCCGGTGCAACATAGCCTTTAGTTCCTCTAACACCGGTCAAAGTTTGGCTTTTCTCTAGCCTTAGTAGCTTCGCCAATCCAAAGTCAGATATCCGAACATTGTAATGGTCGTCAAGAAGTATGTTCTGAGGCTTTATATCACAATGAATAATCTGGGTACTGCACTCTTCGTGTAAATACAACAACCCACTCGCAATCGCAACAGCAATTTGGATTCTCTTATCCCAAGTGGGTTTCAAGCCTCCAACAAGAAAACCTGCCAAAGAACCATTGCTCAAGAACTCATATACCAGCAACCGCTGTGTTCCCTCATTGCAGAATCCAAGCAGTCGAACCAAATTCTTGTGATGTATTTGGCCAATCACATTCACTTCAGTCTCGAACTCTCTCTGTGTATCTTGGCTCAAACTATTTAACTTCTTGATTGCCAAAGGGACGGCAGGATCCTTACGTATTACTCCTTTGTAAACAACACCGAAGGAGCCCTTTCCCAGTTCTTCCTTGAACCCGTCTGAAGCTTCTAAAAGCTCTTTGTAAGTAAAACAACGCAAATTCACGTCCCGAACTGTGTCTTTTGGGCAAGTTTGAAGTTTCTTGTGGTAAAAGAAGAAAAATCCCAGACAAAGTGAACCAATTGAAATGACGTTAATAAAAACAGAGCCACCAAGAAGCACTGACACAATCATGATCAGCTTGTCCTGGTTCTTCTTTGGTTCTGGGACTGGGAACTGGGGATCCGGCACCGACAGGGTGATATTTTTTCTGATTTTGACAAGGGCCTTCGTTCCAGTAAGGCTGCCGTCAGCTTGCCCATTAGAAAGAGGTAGCTTTTTCTTCCAACAGTCTGGGGTTTCGTTAACGATGACAACCGCACACATACAATCTTCCATGCAAGATGCTTTGCACTGCTCTTCACTGAAAGGTCTCAACAATTCGTAGTCAGAGCTTGGAAAATTTGTATTTGTTAGCTCCTCGAAGGTATAAAGATCTTCAGGACTCAGCTTATCTTCACCACATCTTTGTATGAAGTCTGGTTTGCAGCTGCCATACTGGTCATTTGGATTGAGTAAGGAATATCCCTTCGGGCACTCACACGTAGGCCTTCCATTGTCTTCGAGTCTGCAGACACTATTATACCGACAAACGCCGCTGCCTGTGCTAACAAAAGGGGCAACGCAGATATTTTTTGGTATAGACCAGAGACGAGTCCAACTTCCGTTGCTGGAGAACCTTGGATGAGAATATAGGGTGAAAACTCCGTCAAATTCGAGAGTAGCTCTAAAATAGAAATCCTCGGCTGAGCTTCCCGATCTGGTTAGAGGGTACTGCTGGCCATTCTCCCCCAACATATAGATGTCTCCAGACTCGCTGATCGACAAAGCTGTGCCAGGATCTGACGAATTAGAAACACCAGCATCACTTCTGTTATAGTAGGCTTCATTGGCGTAAGTGGTGGGGAGGTTTATGGTGTTAAGAACAAGATTCCCATCTACTAGCAAACGGAGTTGAAACCTTCCTGTGGCAAAGTTGGCCTCTGACTGTCGAGAAGAAAGCTTCTCTCCTCTAGCTATAGATTGCGTAGGCAACAACGTGTCGGAGGAATCCTTGAAGCCTGGGTGCTGGAAGCTCTCCCATACCTTATCAGACTTGCTATCTTCAAGCGGAAAGTTGCCTGTGTTGTTCATAACACCGTGATCTACGGTACCAAGAATTTCGGGTCTCCATATCTCTTCAGAGGCAGGACCAGTGAGTTCTAGCCCACCATCAGCAGTCAGCTCCACTTTAGATCCCCTCGGTGCAGGGTGATCGCCGTTAGCATACCAAACTATGGTTTTGTTAGGTATCTTATCAAACCAGATGCAAAGAAGGAAGAGATCCTTCTCCTCGAGTGCACGAAATCCAAAGGCGAAATCCCCAGAAGGTGAGAGCCATGCAGAGCCGTCGCCGTTCGCTGTGAGAAAACTGCGGAGGGCTATGTTACCTTCTGTTTGAGCAACAGCAGAAACTGTAAGCAGAGCTAGCAAGGAAACGAGAAGGTGAGGAAGAAAAACAGCCATTGGCTAATGAATAGGGTCCACCCAACTGACAATAAAAAACTATTCTATAATAAAACTTCTTTTGTAAGCCAAGCGTATGTTGTCCTTCATTTTTGGTGGCCGAGAAACGGGCGTTCATGTTCTCACCCATTAAATGCCGAAATTTGAACACAGCGAACAGAATTTTCAACTCATACTTCCCAATGTCATGTCATTTGACTAATTCTACGTCTTTTGAGGCTGTCAATGGCGATGTGCTGCCAACTATGGCGTACCATTGACGAGCATCGGTCAACAACTAAGGACACGATGGATAGTTGAGTTCTTTAAATGCTCAAAATTTAATTTAAAAATTATATAAATAATTTTTTATTTAAACTTTAGGTCAGGATTGTATCTCTCAAATATGAGAATATGATCCTCTATGTCTCTTGTGCATGGACAAACCATTCTCATATAAAGGTAATAAAGATAAAGTCATTTTTAAATTAACCTAAACTTTAATATCATGTATTTAAATATTATTTAATATTATTTTAAGATATAAATGTATGAATATATAAATAAAAATATAAAGGTGAAAATCAAAAACAAACTACAAGTGCAATAACTTTTAGGAACATATTTTTAGAATATTTAGTAATGCTTGTTCTTGGGTATTTGATATCTAACTATACGTGTCTATTCATTTATAACATGTGGCCATTTGAGGGAAAAGCTTGACATGGCCTTTGGTGAAAGAGTTTGAAACATGTGAAGTTGGATGGTCTAACGTGGAGCCTTGAAAGCCATGGGAGGAATGAAGAAAGGTCAAAGGGGATTGAAGAGTTTGAAACATGTGAACTTGGATGTCTAACGTGGAACCTTGGAACCTTTCAAGGGAGGAAAGAAAAAAGGTGAAAGGGGATTGCACAAGTCTCCAAGATTTTCGTCCTGTAGTGACCACAAAGCCCTTAAAAGAAACTTATTGAACACGACTCCCCAAGACAAGAAAATGAAAGATAAAGCAAGAGAAAAACAGAAGAGAGAATGAAGAAGGAAAAAAAAAGCCAACGGCTCCCTTGCATTGCGATGTTGAGAAAGCTGTCCACGACCAATCAGATGTCGTTTGTTTGAGGAAAGTTTAAATTCAAGACTAAGTCAACGTCTTACTCCAACAACGAGCTTTTCCTAAGACAAAAATGAATTAGCCTCGATCTTCACCTAGATAGTGAGTTGTTTCGAAAATTTTTGCGGGCAACAACTAGTATGTTAGGGCATGTTAGGAAGTTCAAAAATTTCATATTCTTCATGTTGGAGCCTCTCTTGAATTTCCCATTGGAGATGATCTTGATTATAAATGAAAAGCAAAGAGTAAGCCACAGTTTAGTTCGATTGTTCTTTCAAATTATCTTTGATTCAATTCTTGCTCAAAAGAAAAACTTTTTATGCACCTAAGATAATATCGAAATCTACCGCTGTTTGGCTGTGCAAATTTGCTCTACATGTTTGTTTGGTACTTATTCAACTATCATGTAGATCTTGTCCTTCGAAGACTTGGAGAACACTAGAAGCCTTTCATTAGAAGTACAGACAAAAACGACAAATCCTCGTGAGATAATGCTTCCTTCACACGAATCCTCATGTAGATGACTACAATGATATTATATTTGCATATAAGGGGCACAAATGGTATAACTTTGGTAGTTATTATTAAAGTGTGATGGTCCATCCCCAAATCTTAAGGCATTAGGTGGAGAATTCTCATCACTTATAAGATTACAGGCTCATCTTCTTACTTTCAATGTGGGACAAGACCTTAATATGAGACAACACTTACTTTCAACACTTTATTAAAGTATGAGGGTCTATTTCAAAATCTTAAGGCATTAGGTGGAGAATTCTCATCACTTATAAGACCTTTATAAGCTCATCTTCTCACTTTCAATGTGGGACAAGACCTCAATATGGGACAACACTTATTTTTAACACTTCCCCTCATTTACATGTTAACATAGGCTCATCATCTCACTTTTAATATGGGACAACACATTAAGACATGAGATTTATGAAGTAGAGGCCCATCTTAGCTCTAATACCATATTAGAGTGTGAGGATTCATTCCAAAATTTTAAAATATTAGTATACAAACTTATCCTAGTAACTATTAAGGGCGGGGGGCCATCTCAGAACGTTAGTGCAATGAGTGGCAGGTCCTAGCCACTAATAAGGCCGTTGCTTCGCCGTCTCGTGTCCGATGTGAGAGAGCATTCTTCAACAGTATCCATCTCTCACATTAAATGCCTTATACCATCAGATAATATCCTTACTGACATCATCATAAGTTTTGAGCAATAAAGAGACTTCGTACGTCCTGGTGTAATTAATGTAACAGGAAAATTTACAGGAAAGAGTAGCAGACATTATTAAATTTTCCCAACAGTTTGATGATTCAGAGTTCAGATGTATGGTTAAAATTTTTCCTTTTGGGAGGACTTTCCGTTCCAATATTTTACCCTGCTTTCCTTAGTAATGACTTGGATGTATAGTGTCCGTGTGGAGTCATACAAAAGTGAGAGTTAAGAGGGAAACAATATGAAATATATACTTGGACGAAGACTCAATCAGCAGACTTCGTTCTCGTTGATCATAAACTATTTCATTCTTACAAGGCCTAATAACAACTTTGTGATCTTATCCACCATGTCCAAGCGCTAAGATAGGCTTATTCCTTCTTCTTCTTCCTATGAAACAAAGAAGTTATTGCCAAAGATTGGTTCATTTGGACTCATTACATTGTGATTTGAGATTAGATAGTAGATTGCACTTCATGGTAGGATCCTATACTGATAGCCAAAAGAAAGGAAAGAAATGAAAAAGAAAACAATTGTTATTATCATTCTCCTGAAATTCTACTTCTTGAATTGCTGGTAAATGCATTTTCCTTCTTTTTACTTCCTCACTAATTGCATATTGGAATTGGTTTTTGCTCTCTATTTACTATGTATCAAAAAGATACGTAACATGTGGAACCTTAAGTTTTGCTTGTTATGCTCGAACAGTTGACTTGACATTTTCTATAACACCAATCTTAAGAGACTATCACAATGACTAATTCAGTCGTCACTTTTCAGAACAGAACAATCATAAATGGAATAACATATAAAATAACTTAGATTTGTATGATGGGCAACTTGTTTTCTCTATATCATGTATTTTTTTTTATAATTGCTAGTCTAACAATTCCTCAAGAATTTAAATTACCTAGTCAAACTACATACATTAGGTGAAATCATAAAAGTAGTCAGGGATAGATAGTGATGATTTATTTAACTATTTTTTAAAGATTTTTTAACCTTGCTTTGTGCATTTAATTGAGTTAGGAAACACCAAAAATTTCTATTCCCTTTTAGAGAACTTTGCTAAAACTTAGATAGTGAAGTGATTTATTTTTAACAGCAAAGCATTTGAATTTACCATATTTTCATAACTGTAAGTGAGTGATTATTTTTCTGTTTACAAAGAAGACTCATTTTATTGGTTGATTTTACACCTCTTAGTTGAGAGTTTTAAAATGAAATTCATAGCTACAAATATCTCTCTATGGATGAATCTCGTTATTGCTAACTAAAATTATATGGTTCATATTTCTAATTTAAAGATTAAAAATTGGAAAGAAACCAACTTGTCCTTTAAAAATTGACAGGTGTATCTTTTTCTCTTTCAACGCACCTCCATTTGCAACTAGGCCGGAGCGTCTCAGTTACATTGTTCACCCCTATTCGACCACAGTGGAGATTTCCGTCCATCCCAGGCCTGGAGAGACTGGGGCCCTCATCATTAGAACTGCAAGAAACAAAGACGAGTTCTCTGGATTGACAAGTTTCAGGATCCAGAATAACTTTCGACTCTAGCGATATAAATGCTTCTCTCAGAATGACTGAAAACCTGAACTCTAGATTTGGGGCTCGAAAAAAGTTTATGACTGGGACAACCTCATCATTAATCGGCTCTTCACGATCAACAGTATTAAACTGGTGTTTTAAGGGAACCTAGTCCTCCGTCCACTCAGCACGTGCTTCTCCAGAACAACTTCCAAAACTTTCTTTTCCTAAACAACCTTCTCTCCCTTACAATGTGGGCACCAGTCCTCGTCTTGAATAGCCTCGACAATACCATTGCACTTGTTGCAAGCAATGCAACATCTGCTTGTCGCAGACGGGCCAAGGTGTCTAATAGAGAATTTGATTCAAGATCCCTTACATCCAGAACATTTAATTGAGGCACCCGACTTAGTGCCTTTTCGCTTGCCCTTGGTGCAGACGAGGTTATGAGAGAAGGGTAGCTTCTTCGATGTCCCAATGTAGTGATATTCCAAAGAAACCTTGACGGAATAATCGCATCTTCACCCCTTCTCTGCCTTGGGTCTTTTGCTTCCACCACTGCCAAAGTGAGAACATTCTCACGATAATGGTTATGTGGAAGATGAGAGTCCCATGTTAAAAAATAAGATTCTTAAAATAAAGTATATAATAATAAAAAAAAATTTCAATCCTTAAACTAGTTTTTGAATTAAACTTTAAACCTTCTAACTTACTCGTAGGTTTCACACTGCTCCAGATCACTTCGAACCTCATAGTTAGAACAGCTCTTTATACCTTTCCGGGTAGCTAAGAAAACTGTGCACGAAGTCAAAAAGGAACTTAAGGTAGCAAAAAGCTTTTCTTCATCTTGTCATTCAAAGCTAACGCACCACAAGCCCCATAGGGATCAAGAAGCATCGCCATGTCACGTAAGTCTTCTACCCCCTTTGAGGCCGCTATCCCACCATACTCTTTCCCCGGGTAGCGTAGGGTGTGGTGAAGCTGAAAGCTTCCGAAGGTTGAAGCAGTGCTCTGACAGAGAAAGAAGGAAACACTGATGCTTAGGAATTGTAATATTGTTAATTACAATTAAGGGTAAACCTGTTATATTGCTAATTAAGGTTTTTCCCACTTTGTCTATAAATATAAAAATTGGAAAACTTAAGTATGCTGTGCTATTTGATGAAATGTCACAATTAACAAAGAGGTAGATAGATGGCCACTAAAGAAGGAATCCCTAAATAATAAAGATTATTTTGTGAATTAGACGTAGAAGATTGATTTATTTCAAATCATACTAAATCCTTGATATTCTTGTACTTATTACATGTGTTTCGTACTCAATTTGTGTTTACTTCTAATAGTTGGTATCATAGCTTAGTTTACAATGACAAACTAGTATTAGAGTAGCTTCAACCAACAAAGAAATTTCCAGATGTAATTTTTGGTGGTTTCTCTCTCATTTTTGTTTCTTGGATTTAGACCTAGGAAATTCTTGCTCGGAGTCAAAGTAAGCTTGGGTTATATAGCTGGCGTGTGAGGTCTACCTGGCCCGTCTGTGACAGTAGACACATTATTCAAAGCACCACAACCAGTGACGGTCCAGGGGGACAACAAGGTCTGGAAGTGGCTCGGAGAGACGGTAAGGCCCACAGAGACTGTAAGAAAACTAAATACTAAGAGAATGCCTACGAGCGAGCAAGTGAATGTGATATTCAGCTGTAGCAAATCTATACAACTGAATCTATACTTGATTGAAAAACCTAATCTATATGTGGTAATTGGCCAATGACAATAAATGCAGGAATAAAAGAAAATTTATACCTAACGCTTATATAATTACATGTACACATCAAGCATGTTAAACATATCACTATATTATGTATTTAAGAGAGACCAATACACGTGAGAAGGTTTTAAGGTGCAGCATACTACGAGTCAAAAATTGTTGTATAAAATAACAAACTGGTGTGTAAAGTGTAGTAAGAATGTTAGTGATCTATTCAAATTGAACCCAAATTAATTATCAAAATGGACTTTTCTCCAAGCTTATGATATGCTAGTTAAATAGAAAATTAAATGGCAAATATAAAATCATACAAAAGAGTGCACAAAATTTATATGGTTCAATTAATAATTGCCTACATCCACAGCTAAAGATATAAGAGATTTCTTTTATTACTTGCAATCAATAGTACAAAATTTTTCTCGTAAGAATTCTCTACCAAACACACTCTTCAAGCACTCCTTTAAGGATATAAGGAAGTATACAAAAGTTAAACAAGAATGACTTATAGATTTCCTTCTTTTCTTCATTGTTCCACACACACCACACACCAATATGTACTGCTCTGAAAATTGTACTACAATCTACACTCAGATCTACACAAATCTAACTATACAAACTCTTTCTTTGTGTTCCTCTCTCACGCCTCCTCTCTTTCTCTATTTTCTCCTTGTTTCTTGTTTCTCATGATGATCTAACATTTGGAGTATTTTTTTTGGCTTCAAAACTAAACCTTTCCCATATGTTGCAATTCTCCCTTGATAACAACAAGAGGTGTTAGTGATTGAGAAACAAACTCCTTATATCCCACTAACCTCCTGTGATAAGGGAGAGAGATTTAAGGAATGGGAAGTAGTGCCACCTTATCTCTTCAATAACAAGAGAATTGAAGAGAGAATAAATGTGCTAATTATGAGCCATGTCTAACAATCCTTCACCTTGGTGAATAATTAGCAAGTAGTATTTTCATAACTCTCTTTAGCTTTACTATTTCAGCATCTTTATTCATCATTGCATAAGCCTATTAAGTCCATATAATTATTGAACTTGATAGTAAGGATTACCTTGGTGAGCATGTCAGCAAGGTTGCACAGAGTTGATATCTTCAACACCTTCACCTTTCCTTTATATACTGAGTGATATTTGATATCAATGTGTTTGGACATTTCATGATGCTGCTAATCTTTTACGAGATGAATGACACTCTAACTATCACAAAAGATTTTATTCTTCTCTTGCTTTACTCTTAACTTTGTCGCCAATCCTTCATCCTTTCAGTGGTGGCCATGTACTTGGCTTATGTTGTAGACAAAGCCATTATGGGTTACAATGTGGCTTTCCAACTAATTACTCCACCTACCAAGACAAATACATAACTTGAAAGTGACCTTCTACCATTAAGGTCTCTAGCATAATTTGAGTTGACATAATCCATAACTTTCTTCTCTCCATTTTTATTAAATGTCAAGCCATAGTTAGATGTTCCCTTTAAATATCTCAAGACTCACTTTACTACCAATTAGTGACCTCCCCCAAGAGCACTCATGAATCTACTCACTAGACTCATAGCATGGTATAAATTAGGTCTTGTGCATGCCATAGCATACATAATGCTACTTACTGCACTAGAATAAGGAACATTCTCCATAGCTTTCTCTTCCTTTTTCGAATTTGGAGATAAATCTCAAGAGTGTGTAATTAGAAGAGTACTTATAGGTTTTGCATCATCCATATTGAACCATTGAAAAACCTTTTCATTATATCTTTTATAAGTGAGCTTCGTAATTCCTTTGTATCTATCATGGTTAATCTCCATTCTAAGTATTATCTTTGCAACTCTAAGTTCTTTCATCTCAAATTCTTTCTTTAATAAAAAATTGAGTTCTTTGATTTCCATTAAAATCTTTGTTATAAGAAGCATATCATCTACATAGATAAGTAGATATATATTAGAACCATCTACCACTTAACTCTAATAAACACAACTATTATAGAAGCTTTTACAGTACTTATGCTTGATCACAAATGCATTAAATCTCTTGTACCATTGTCTCAAAGATTTCTTCAAACCATACAACAATCTTTATAGCTTGCATATATGATTCTTCTTCCTTTGATCCACAAAACCTTTTGGTTACTTCATATAAATTTTCTCTTCCAACTTTCCATTTAAAAAATTTGTCTTCACATTAAGTTATTGCAATTCCAAATCAAATAAGCCAACCAAAGACAATAATATATGAATAGAAGTATGCTTTGCCACAGGTGAAAAAATCTCAATAAAGTCTATGCTATCCTTTTGTGTAAAGCCTCTAGCTATTACTTGAGCCTTGTATCTTCCTTTTTTACTTCTTAGTATGCTTTCTTTTCTTTTGAATATCCATTTGCAACTTACAACCCTTGTACTTAGAGGTAGTTCAACAAGCTCCAAGTCTTGTTCTTCAACAATGAGTCCATCTTTTTTTACATTGTTGCAATCCATGTTTTGGAATCTAGACTATCTATCATTTCTTTATAGGTTTCTAGTTCTTGATTCAAGTTAGTCTCTACAACTGCAATGAGTGCATATGCCACCAAATTACCAAAGTCATACCTTTGAGGAGCTTTAATCTATTTTCTTTTCCTATCTCTAGTCATAACATACTCTTGCACTTGTTATCTTATTGATAACGAGTGCTCCAATTTTGTTTGTTGAGGTTTCGAGTAAGCTCTCTCTATGACAACTTTCTCTGTTTTTGACTCAAAAATGCTCACATCATTGGGACTTTCTAAGGTAATTTTGGATACATTTGAATCAAGCTTAACCTTCACCTTTTCCTTAGCATCCATGACAACTTTTGACTTTTGTTACTCTAGCTTTTCTTTTATCATTGGCATTTCATTAAAGATAACATCATAGCTAATTAGAAACTTAGAAGTTCTCCCATTAGAAAACCATAATTTATATCCCTTCACACCTTTTGCATATCCTAAGAAAATGCATCTTTTGGATCTTGGTTTAAGCTTACTTCTTTGAATATGTACATATGCGAGATAGCCAAAGATCTTCAAATTTGAGTAGTCGGTAAGTCTTCCACTCCATACTTCTTTAGGTGTTTTGCAATTAAAGGTTATATATGGTGATTGATTGATCAAGTAACAAGTTGTATTCGCTGTTTGAACCTAAAATTTTTAGTTAACCTTTTTATAGATAGCACACACCTAGCCTTTTCCATGATGGTTCTATTTATCCTTTTTGCCACACCATTTTGTTATGATGTGTATATAATAGTGTGGTGCCTTTCTATACCCTCTATCTTATAATAATTTTTTAACTTTTGGTTGAAAAACTCCATGCCATTATTAGTTTTGAGCCTTTTAACTTGTCTATTAGTCTACTTCTCTATTAGAGTCTTCCACTAGATAAGCTTTTTTAAACACTTCATCTTTATGCTTTAAGAAATACACCCAAACTTTTCTTGAGAAGTCATCTATAAGTGTTAGCATGTACTTTGCTCCTTTTATGGAAGAAACACAAGTTAGCCCTTATAAATTTGAATGAATGTAATCCAATGGCCCTTTGTTCTATGGACTACAATATTAAACTTCAATTATGTCTGCTTGCCATATAAATAATGCTCATAAAAGCCTATCTTGCTCAACCTTTTACCACCATGAAGACCTTGTTTACCAAGTATCATCATGCCTCTTTTACTCATATGCTCAAGCCTCATGTTCCATAACTTGGTGTTCTTCTTTTTTGACTTTGAAGTAAAAACTACTACTCCACCTATAATGATGTTTCCATAAGTAAATACAACCCATTACATTTGATTCCTTTCATGATAACAAGAACCCCTTTAAGAAATTTCAAGATACCATTCTTGGCTTTCCATTTACAACCATTTACCTCAAGAGTATCAAAAGAATTCAAATTCATTTTCAATTTAGGAATATGTCTTACCTTTTTAAGTGTTCTCACCACTTCATCATGTGTTTCAATTTGAATTGATCTTATACCAATCACCTTGCATGTCATATTGTTCCCTATAAGCACCTTTCCATCTCTTAGTAGTTGATAATCTACAAACCATTCCTAATGCGATGACATATGAAATGAACAAGCCTAATCTAGCACCCAACTATCACTAGAAAAATTGTCTAAAACATTCAAAACTAAGCTTGCATTTGAATCTTCTTCTTTAGCTATTACTACAAACCTTTCACCCTTTGAAGTTGCTTTCTTATTTTTGTCTTTTCTTCCTTTTTCATCAGGGCAGTCTCTCCTAAAATGGCCTTCTTTATGACAATGATAACATTTCACTTTTTTAGTTCTAAACTTTGATCTTAACTTGCTTCCACTACTTGAATGGTTGCTAGTTTGTTGTCCTCTCTTACTGGTTCTTCCTCTTACCACCAATCCAGAAGTATTGGAGTCATCAAACTTCTCATACATCTTTTTCCTTAACTCGGTTGAGTTTAACGAAGCCTTCACTTCTTCCATGGAAATAATGCCTCTACCATACAATAATGTGGTAACCAAATGCTTATAGGATTTAGTCAAAGAATAAAACAAAATAAGAGTTCCTTTTCTCATATTTTAGTTCTTGCAATTACACAAGAGTTTTCAACTACCCTTACACTACTTTACCCATCCCCTTTACATCCATTTATAAAAAAAATAACATGCACCACAAAATGTGTTACATATGTTCTCAAAAGATAACTTAGCTTATCTAAAATGCGACCTTCATCTTTAACTTCCTTAGTTAGCAGTAGCCTAGCCGTTTTCTTCTTCTTTAAAAACTTTCTTTTTAACTAGACATTTGTTAGAGTGAGATAATCAGAAAAGGTAGAAGGTGTTGAGTTATCACCTAATGATTCTTTTCCTTCATTATTCAAAAATCTTAGATGTTGCTTCCTTGGATTGCCATTTTTTTTAACCTAGATATACGATGTTAGATAAGTGTTGCTAATTGAGATTGTTTACTGTATTAAATTAACACTTGTGATTTCATTCAAACTCATTGTTGTTATTCTGGCTTTGAGAAAATAATTTAATTGTAGTTTTTCTTGTCTAATCTTCATCACCGCTAGCCAATTTTGGAATAGTAAAAGCCATGTAGGAGACGTTCAAATTAAACCATTGCAACTCATTTCATGGCATGTTAAGTATTTAATGTGTTATGAAAGACTTACAAATTCCCTTAATTATACATATGATGTGAAAGTTAATAACTAAGTCTAACAAATATAACCTGTTTCTTTTAAGAAGTTGTCATTTACAATTTGTCTACATATGTGGGTTCTAATCCTTGTATTGTTGAAGCATGGATTCTATAGTTTTTACCTCCCCTATTTTATGCCTAGTTTTATGCTAAAAAATTTCCAAACTTTTCTAGGAGCAGATTTCATCTTTGATTTTAATCTTAATTAAATTTAATGGATATTCAACAAAAATTGAAGACTAAACCATTGAAACTAGAACTTTACAAGCAAATTGATAATTCTTGAAGGAAAATTTTACTTTAAATAAGAAGATTACACACCCAATAACTTTTTCATAATCTATTCAAAAGCACTCCCACTTTGACATGGAACCAATCTATTAAAGAGTACAAAAATAGAAAATATGTTACTCTCCACTTGTAGTTAAAAAGTAAAAGGCCACAAACTCCCCAAAATCCTATGAGGAAACCAAGAACTACATAAACTAAAAGCCAAGGCATTCCAAGCCTATCTTCCTTATTTAGAATGTACTTGTCTCTTTTGTTTTTAACATTATTGGCACACCATAGAAGAGGAGGTCCATAAAGTTCTATATTGCCCTTGTATGTGGAAGTGTCAAAACTCTGAAGTTAAGTACTTGATTGTAGTTGTCCATGTAGATGATTGTATGAAACATTAAAGTGAGACAAGAAATGCAAAGTAGAAAGTTATATTGGTATTTCACCTGACAATTGATTTGCAAAAGGTCTAGTAATGTTACCTAAGAAACTGTTATGACTAAGATCCAATATATGAAGTTGCTTCAAATGGCCAATCTTAGTCAGAATGCTATCACGAAAATGATTGTATGAAGTGATTAGTGATGGCTGGAAATTTGAAAGGCTTCTTAGCTATCTTAAAGGTCTTCCCATTGGTTGTTCAAGGCTAGCGAAAAAAATGGGTAAACTAATATAACCAAATTCTTCCAAACTTCTTGAAACAAGTGTTGGCATTGTGTAAAGCTCCTTTGGAAACTCACCTGAAATGAGGTTATGAGACAAATCTAAAAGGAAGAGCCTTGGAAGAGTTGACAATTAACTTGGAATTGATCCTATCAAATGATTTGAATGTAAGAATAGAATCTCTAGCTTCTTAATATATGATATCATTTAGGCAATTCACTAGTTAATTCACCTCTAGAAAGATCCAAAAATTGAATATTTTCAAATATTTTTTAACCAACTATACTATAATCACTTGGCATTGCCTCATGTAAAAAATTTCCTCCTAGCAAGAACACATTGAGACACTTAACATGCGCCAAAATCCTCATTACCATTGTGATGTTGGTAAGCCTACTGGAAGAAAGTGAAAGAATGATAAAAACTTCAATTGGATGACCTTTAGTCTAATTTGTCCCTTTAATTAGGTGCATCTCACTAGCTACTAGAATTTGACGAAGAACCAATTCTCCTGAACATGACAGTTCCTTCCTCATCGAATAAATCAACCCGACAAAACAAGCTTTGGAATCTTGTTGGGTGGGGCTGCCCATGTGATTGCTTCTTCTTCTCTAATGTTAATAAAAAAAGTAGGCTTTAGAGTCCTCAAATATGCCCGTGTAAATCAAGTTATTTATTGCAGAATTTACATTTAAACTCAGTCGGTAGACTTTCACCGTTAATGGTCCAGGACTTCTTTTGTGAACTTTTAGCCAAGTGGCTATTATCATGTGGAAACAAAAGGAATGTACAAGCCCCAAATTTCAACTGTGGACCACATGTTTTTGTCCTTTTACATAAAAGGGTGGAACTAAAGTAATTTTAGTCCTGGAGTAGTTACTACTTGCAAACCAAAAGTCAAGGAAGAATAAGGAATAAAAAAAGGACAGCTTGTAATTTTTGATAAAAGAGAGTTTGCATCTCTACTACGAAGTGAAGGGAGAACAGGAGTAGTTTATTAGACTAGGCTTTGTCATGATATGTAATGAAAAACTTCTAGACTTTTTCACGTTGTAGTTTGTTTATCACTAATTATTAAAATACGTTTATGAACTAATTAAATGTTGTATCTTATATCAAGTTAGTCCAACAAAATCCATGTCTCCACCTTTCTTGGCAAACTAGTCGGCTAAATTCATGATCACATATTAGATTATCTACATAGCAGAGGAAAAATTAGATGCAATGAGTAGTTGCAATGGTAGAAAGAGGAGATAAAGTGATAGTTTGATTGATTGCAAATAAGATTTTATATGCAAAATTGATTCTACATGTCTTTGTGAGTGTTTTAAAATGAAATTTATACTTGTAAATATTTCTCTATGCCTCATTTGTAATAATATTAACAAGTAGTTTCTCACTAGTGATTTTATATGTTTCAACTTTCCAACTTAATAATAAAAAATTAGAAGTTGATGTGTGTATCTGTTTTCCTTTCTACACGCTTGGCCCCTCCATGTGTCTAACATAATTGGGCATTGAAAATGATTTAAAGGGTTAACATAGAGCACGTACATCTTATTCTCCTTTTAAATTTAACATTTGTCAAAGATTTAAAAGTCTTCTGAGAAACCTCATAGTTGTTGGTCACAACTCCTTTCATCTCACCAAATTTGAAAAATATTTTATCATCTTGTCCAAGTCTTGCATCTTTCTACAAATAAAAATAAGTCATCCGAATAGTTACAAAATTTAACTCAACTAAAACTTTAAGATATATATAAAATAGGTTTTGTTACATATTGATATGACATTATATAATTAGTGCAGCTCAAAAATGAGGAAGCTATACATGAAAACTAGAAAAGAAAAAAATGCAAAACAATTTGGGTTATTATCATGGCAATTTCCTCCTCTTTTTACACCTTAGTGCTATTGGGACAGTGTGTTTTTGTCAATGAAAAAAATGAAGACCAGTTGAAATTCAAATTCAAATTTCTATGATAAATTTCAAATGAATATATGCTACAAAAGACACTGATCTTTTTTTTTTTTGGTTTTTAATGTAAATTGCATTAATAGAATATAATATACAAAATTGCATGGGCATACCCCAATATTACAACAATTTTTAAAAATAAACTAAGAGTAAGAAAAAATAGAGGTTGGAAGCCTCCACATCTCACTAAAAAATACATTACCTTATGAGGGTTTGATATTGTGAATTAGAGAAGCTCTCCCTCACACAATTTTTCTTACTTTAGCCAACAAGATTGGAATAAGGAAAGTTTGTATTTTGAAATATTCTTCTATTCTTTTTTTGCCCAAATGCAATAAATACAAGCTAAAAATAATATTTTAAGAAGTTTTGCAGCGAAATCTTAAAAAAAAATTAAAAAAAAAACTAATCTTTCTTCCACAATTTCTTATCAAATTTCTATTGTGAATTCGCTAATGCATTTTTAACTGGCTTTTCCCTTTATTTCAGCCAATGGGAGAATGAGCTCAGCTTTGGAGTCCTTTTTCTTCATGCTGGAACTGCTAATTGATAGTGCCTTTAATGTTGTGTCCATGGAAATGCGGCATACTTGTCATCATTTTATGTAAATTTCAACAACTCCGTTCACTTGAAGTTTTGTAAAATATAAAACGTTAAGCCTACTAATAGCTTATGAGTGAAAAGAATACAAATATATATATAATTGAGAATGAGCTGGAGGTCCATTCTGATACAATTGAGCTATAGACCCATCGAAGACTGTGGACTAGATCGGACTGAGACTTAGGCAGAAGGCCATTTGAAATTTGGGAACAGAAATCTCATTTTAGAATTTCCTGGTCTTAAATTCTTCTAGATCTCCCAGTTTCAAGGTTCACAATAACTCAATTCCAGTGACATATACGCTTCCTCAGAGATTCTTCTCCGCTGCGCTGAATAACTAGAAACCTGAACTTTAGTTTGGCAGTGCAAAAGAAGATTATGACTGGGACAACCTCAACGATCATTGGCTTCTTAGGATTAACAAAACATTTAAGCTTTACTAAGCAATGTGACAAAACCCACACCATTCTTAACAAAAACTATTCTGGATTTTTAAGCATCAGTCTTACAAAGGTTGAGGATTTAAAGCTGATTATAGAGGGTGTGATTGGATTCTGCGAGAAACATGAATTTGACTGCCTTCATATGCAAAGAGATCAAAGCTCTGGAGTAGTGTCCTTGATGGTATTTGTCCATGTAGATGTGGATGTGACATTAAAATGACACAAGAAATGCAAATGGATTACTGATGTTGGGATTCCACCGCAAAACTGATTCAAACAGAGGTCCAATAGTTCCAGGTTTGTGAGCTCAGCCACTTGATTTGGAATGTTGCTTGAAAAATTGTCACAATTGAGATCCAATTGATGAAGTCCCTTCAAACGACTTATCTCAATAGGAATGCCGCCAGTCAAATAGTTGCTTGAGAAGAAAATTTCTAATTTCATGTTGGACACCTCTGTTAGAATCATTATAAACTAAAGTTGTTAAGCTCAAATAACGATTTTCTCTTTAAGCCTCCATTGAATGGCATTGTTTAAAGCTCCATTGGAAATTCACTAGATAAGAGGCTATCATCGAAATCTAAATGGAAGAGACTTGGAAGAGTTGACAACCAGTGAGGAATTGAACCTTTGATACGATTGGAGGCTAGGCCTAAAACTTCTATCTTCTTAAGCATAGATATCCATTTTGGCAATTGACCTGTTAGTTGGCATGCAGTAAGATCCAATAATTGGATGTTTTGAATCCATTAAAAAAACATATGCTATCATCACTTGGTATTGTGTTGTTCAAAAAGTAGAATACAGGGGATTTGCAATATTGCAAAATCTTGAATGCAATTGTGACATTACTTAATCTATTTGCAACAAGTGAAAGAAAAGAAAAGATAAGTTTTCTTATGCGATTTGCCTTTCAAACATGTTGTGGAAAATTCAAACTTCTATTAGGGACCTACAAGAGTAAAGACTTATTGGCAAGTCACCAAAGAAATTATTAAATGCTAGGTCAATTATTGTAAGTTCACAAAGACTAAAGAAATTAAAAGGTGGAGATATCTCCTTCAAGGTGACTAAATCATAAGATTAGTTTATTGAGATTTATGGAGTTCACTAAAGAGGAGGGTAAAGGACCTTTTAAAAAGCTTGAATCAAGGAAGTGCTTTAATTGGGAAAGCTTTCCAATATTTTCAGGCAACTTGCCTCTCCATTTATTGTCATATCAAGGTTGGTGAGTTTGATCAGATTCACAATGCTACCAATGGGTCCTAAAACATTGTTAGAAGGAAAGGACATATCTTCTATTATTGTTGCATAGTATATACCATGAGGAAGTATTCACAAGAGAGAATTAAAACTTGCTTTAAAAATCGGTAGATTGGAATATGCCCCAAGTCCCAAAGTAATTTGGCCATTATGATCATTATGAGAAAAATCTAGAAGCATGATAGAAGAAGAATTGGTCCAAGGAAACGATAAAATAGGCCAATCGAATTATTGTTATTGACATTGATCATGATAAATCTCCATGATTTTTGAAAAAATGAAGATGGGATTGTCCCATTAAAAGTAGTTGCAAGATATGTCAAGTATTTAAATGGAGTCAGGCTTGTGTCTATAATATCTTCAAATAAATGGTTATTGCTTAAATCAATTACCTTGAGTTGACTATAGGATGAAAAAAATTCTTTTGGAAGACAACCAAATAGTGAATTACTAGAGAGATTGAGATGAAATAGATATGTGGGTTTTCAAAAAGGCAAAAAAAAAAAAAAACCCTTCCTATAAGGCTTCTAAAAGGCAATCAAATATGATTGACCTTACCGTTTAAATCACAAAAAATACCTTCCCAATGGAAATAATCATTGGAAGACCAATTTAGAGGAAGAGATATATTGAAAGCCAAAGACATCAAATAGATTCCTGGTGCCATTAGTTTACGTACCCGCCATTCTAAATCTGAGATCACAAATGCCATAATATGATCATATCATAATAGATAATCCTAACTGACATCACCATAAGTTTTTAGCACTAGAGATACTCCATACGGTCTTGTTGTAATTAATGTACCTGGAAAACTGACAGAGAAGTGTAAAAAACACAGCTAATTTTTCTTGATGGCCTTAAAATTATAGGGCCATATGTATGGTTTAGAAATTGCCCACGTGTGTGGCTTATAATGCGTGTATAATCTAAGAAAAAGATACAGAAGGCAGCTATGAACTTTCAAAATGTTGACCTTTTGGAAGAACTTTCCAATCCAATATCTTTTCTCGCAATCCTTGAGATTAGAACGTTTGTGGTACTCGGAACTTCTTGCATAAGATAGACTAGACATTAATGATTTGGATATGTACAGTTAGAGGAATCGTATTAGGGTGAGAGTTGAGATGAAAATGAAAAGAAATATAGACTTAGATGAAGACTAAAATGCCTTCCACAGACTTCGTTGTTGCTGCTGCTGATAATCCATTTCATTCTAATAAGTCACAATAATTTTAATTGTCGAACTTTGGCTCGTTTGGACTCATTACATAGTGATTTGACATTAGACAGTAGATTCCATCCCAAGGTAAGATCCTACACCGATAACCAAACAAAAGGAAAGAAATGAAAAAGAAAACAATCCTCATTATCATTCATCTAAATTTATACTTCATGGATGGCTTGTGAATGTTTTTCCCTTTTTTGTACTTCCGCACTAGTGTTATATGGTGATTGCCTTTTGCTCCCAATTTATGCACAGAAAAGATGTAGAAGATGTGAAAGCTTAAGTTTTGCTTATTACGCTTCAATATCCCTACTGGGCATTCTTCGCAGGACAATATGTTAAATATGACATTACCCACTAATGGAGCCTAAGCTATGAGCACCAATATTGAGAGACTAGTAGATTGACTAATTCAGTCTAGACTTTTCATTGTAGGCAAACATAAATGGAATAACATATAAAGCAACTTAGATTAAAATGATGAGCAAGCTGTAATATGAATTTAAAAAATACCCATTTAAGTTATTTATATATAAGGTGAAATTGTAATATTAGTCATGGTTATATGATGTTACTTTATTAGTTCTTTAATGCTACTTCAATTATCTATTTCGATGATGAAAAATCAACTATTCTTATTTAGAGACTTTCATTTTTAAGTTATTTTTTACAACAAAGCATTTGAATTTATTTTTTTTTACAAATAATCTTTTCATAATGGTTCAAAGTTGTGTTCAAGACTAATTATTTTTCTGTTAAACATAACTTTGTTTTAGTGATTTATTTTCATCTCTTAGTTGAGAGTTTTAAAATGAAATTCATAACTAAGAATACCCCCGTATACTTAAGTTTTAAAATTACTAACGATCAGTTTGTCATTTATTATTTCACATTATTCAAATTTCTAATTCAATAATGAGAAATTAGAAATTGTCTCTTTAAAATTGATATTTATATGCTTTTCCATTTCCGATGCATAGTGGCATACCTCAATATTACAAAAGTCACCATATCTATGAAAAGATGGAAATTAAAAGCCTCCAAATTTTACTCAAAATAACATTTCCTTGGGAAGATTTGATATTTTTAAACAAAAAAGCTTTCCCACATACTGCCTTCTTTACTTTGGCTAAGAGAATAAGGTTATAAATTGTTTTTCCTTAAAAATATCGTCTATTTCGTTCAGCCAATATAAAATAAATACAAGATAAGAAAGATAATTTAATAAGTTTAGCAGCTAAATCCTTGCCTTTAACTACTTTAATTATTAACGGTAGCTTTTCATTCCATTCTTCAATGTTACATCGGATTCCATTTTAGGTGGGAATATTTTTCCAAATCATCATTGTCCATGCACATTTAAAAAAGAGATGACTTTTATTTTCTATACGAGACTAATAAAAATTACAATATATATTTACTGAAGAAAGCCACTGTACAATTTTTGTTACTATAGAAAGTTTATCTCTACAAATAGGCCATCCAATAAAATTATGTTTGTTAATACCACCAGTCCAAATTAAATCATACAAATCCATTATTTCATCACTTTGCCAAAGATCATTATAAATCTGTTTGCAACAATATATAGGATTTAAGAGAACAAAAGTAAATGTAGGTTTTAATTTGAAGAGATCCCACCAATTCCAAGCTATGGTATCTTTTATGTCTAACTACATTACTAAAGTTCTTTTACACTTTGCACTGTGAATTCATTTACTCTATAATGAAGCTTCTGGAAGATTTATGAGATTTTAAAGTATACGTTCTAGAAAGACTTTGTTCCAAATTTTGAGATTTAGTAAACCTAATATCCTTATTTTTTAAGTAAGAAAATAATTTTCCAAGCTATTTTGTGAGAATGATGGGTATCTATATTACTTGCCCATAAGAATTCTTGATCATTTTTTCAATTTCATATATTGTTTGCTTTGGTAGTAGGAAACAATTTGCATCCAAAATGTACATATGAAAATGATGACAGTTTTACCAATTATAATCTTCCTACATCGCTTAGGTGTGTCATTCTCCAATATTCTATTCTTCCAAATATTTTGTCTATCAAACCTTTACAATCTGCTTGAGTAAGTCTTTTGTAATAAGGAGAACTCCAAGGTATCTAATGGGGCTATTTACAAAGCAAACTTTGTTATAGTGATTGATTCTTCATGTCTTAAATGAGTGTTTTACAATGAAATTCGTAGCAACAAATTTCGCTCACAGGGAACTTCATGCAGTAGAGTGCACCTCGGAATTCTTCTAACAGGGAATTTCTTACTTTGATTTAGATAGGTTTTGGCAACATTTACGAGGTGTAAATTCCAAATTCACATCCTCTTCAAACAGAGCATTCGGATTTGGGCTGTCAAAAACATGTCTATTTCGTCCAAATCCCATTATCCAAATGGACCATAAAAGTTCCCCGTAGCCTTTAAATCGATCTCGGCATTAAAAAAACACACACAAAACTAAGACCGGGCAAACCATGGGCCCCAATCCTACCGCTCAAACGCCCCAGAGGTAAGCCGTCTCATCGTCTAGCTTCTGCGCTTCTCTCCACCTTCTCTTTCCCCTTCTTTGAGCTACATCCATGGTGTCCTGAATAAACTGGTAAATTACCATTATTAAGGAGGATGGCTAATCTGCTACCAACGAGTCACAAGCAAGTCTTCAGATCTCCACCTCCTACCTTTTTTATTTACATTGCTTCCCCGAAATCAATTGGGTTATGCTTGCTTCTACTTCTTGAATTTCGTTGACATACAGTTCAGAGGAGAAGAAAGGTTTCTGCATTTGAGATTTTGGTGAAGCCGAGGGAATTTATTTTTGTAGAAATTCCTTCTTGTTCCGAACTAAGAGAAATGCTTTATTTTATATTTTTGTCTAAACGCAAGCTTGTTTTTTACTATGCATGAAACGCGGTGGTGGGAAAGTATGGGCACACATGTTCCCCTTAAAGATCGTCACAGGAAGACCCGCAAAGACGCATATGGGCCGAGGAAAAGTAGCTCCCGAATACACAGTGGCAGTAGTTCAAGTGGATAAAATCCTCTACGAAATGGGTGGAGAGGCGCAAAATACAGCCAGAAAGGCTGTCGCAGTAGCGGCTCCCAAACTTAGGGTTAGGAAAATTTCAACTTGGATTAGGTCGTATTGGGCTTGGCGGCGACTGCTTTTCCCTTACACCGCTTTGAGTCACTTCAGTTTATTTCATTTTTTTTTTATCTCCAATCTGTTGGATGAAGACTTTCCTGAGTTTGGTGGTTTTGAATACTTCGATGTGATAAAATTCTTCCAAAATGATGAAAAAGAAGAAAAAGTTGCTAGATTTTATTTTTATACATGTACTGTTAAGGATAGAAAGGAACCCAACTGTGTCACAAATTGAGTGCTGGGAAAGACACCACATGTTGTGAGACGGGGTCATCAAAAGAGTGTATTTAGGCAGGGAAAGCAGATGCATTAACACCCCAACAAATGCAACCAACAAAAAAAAAAAAAAAGGATTGATCACCACTACTGGTACTACTACAGATCGAGAAGAGAATTTAACGGTCAATTCTTTTGTTTAGTTACCATCTCCAAAAGAAAGGCCATATGGGACATTTTCAAACGAAACCATCCTCAAATTATTTTAAGATGGCTGAACATTTTTGTGTCATGAAGAGGACATATATTCTTATTACTGTAAATGGGTGCTATAAATAGGCAGTGCCACTTCTATCCAGCAGTTTATCTGTCAAAATATTCAGCTTTTCCTTCTGAGATGCGCCTCTCTATATCCTTTTGTCCTTCGAGGCTACGATGCAAATCGCGTTTGAGTTTCCAAAGATAGGGCCCGTAAATCCAAAATGCGAACCCTTCAATCCAAACACACCGTGGTAGAAGGATCAAGGGAATTGAGGGAAGGGTTGACGTGGCTTGGAAGTTGTTGACGTCAATCCCACAATAGCCACTGGACTTAGAAACCACGAGGTAAAGGTAGGAAGTGAGCAGGTCCTAGAAGACCTCAGAGAAGGAATGGAGAGAGGAGCCGAAAGAGCAAAAGTTTTGGCGGGCTGTGAGGAGGCTCAATACAACAGGAATTTTGTATCGGCAGTTGCCAACGCGCGGGACGTATTGATGGTCACGAGGCAGTTACTATTCAAGCCTAACCTTGTTTATTCTAATAGGAGTGTCATGGCCAAATTTCCCAACGTCATAAATAGGCACGGGGAAGCAAGTGGTGGATGAAACATTGGTGAATGAGTAACGAATGGATGGGATGAGCATGCAGAAGAGAAATACACGTGTCAGTGGACTTCTATGTTACGTCTCTAGAGTCAGTGGACTTCTATGTTACGTCTCTAGAGTAGTTAGGTTTGGGGGCTTTTGTTATCAACTAAGGAATCTCACGTTACATTATTAGGTATGTAGAGAGAAAACTAGGCCAAGGTTTATTGACGCATTTTGCTAATAAACTTGGGCTACAAGCTAACCTTAATGCCACTTATAGTTCTTGCCTTGTGGGAAAACAATCAACAACGAGGCCCTATGTTAAGTTTGGGGAATCCCTCCTCACACGGAAATGCAAGACACAATCTTCTGCGTCGATCTTCAATAGGGTCCAAATATTGTACTATGGTATCGGTCACTTGTGAAATGATTTGGCTTTTAAAGATTTTTAGGATTTACAAGTAATTTTATAATGCCTATAACCTTTTTATTGCGACAATAAATTTGTCGTGGTAATTGCCATGAATCCCATTTCATATGAGAAAACCAAACACATGCAAATTGATCATCATTTTATTTGCAAAAAGATAGCAAATCCACATCTCCACCAAAGATTAACCTATGGACTTGCTAACCAAAGCGTTAGCCATATAAGAATAATTTTTTTTCGAAGAGTTAAATATTTTTGACTTGTATAAACAGCCTAACTTGAACTAATGTTAAGAAAATGGTTCATTTAGCTCACATATTCGGTCCACTTGTCCCAATACGCACAACCCTTTGGCTCGCATCTTGTACCTCTAGGTTTTCCTTTCTTCCTTTCTTTGTTGGCTCCTACGATGGCTAATTCTTCTTTGTAATATTTGCAAGATTCACACAATGAGATTGATATAGATTATAACACTTACCATGTGAATCTTGTTGTTCAACAATATCTCATAGCAAATCTAGTATTTCACACAAGAATAAAGTACATAGAAATTGATTTTTACTTTATTCAAAAACAAGTCAAACTATCGGTTCATTTTATCTTATTAGTTGACCAAAACCACGGGTATCTTCACAAAGGCACTTTCGTCTACTAGATTTAAATTGATTTAGAACAATTTCATGGTTTTCCCATTAGCTTGCAGGGGTATTAAAGGAAAAATATTCCACATCGGCAGTGCTACAACAGTAGCGGTTACCACATGGTAGCCGCGTGTCAATTAAGGGCCATGTCAACCTTAAATAAAGACACGTCTTAGGATGTATCTTCTCCCCCTTTTATGCAGCACCGACCCACCTACTATCAGCATTGCTTCTTTAGCAGTGAAACAAAATGGAATCCATAATCTACTTTGCCTAATAGAACCATCAAAATTCTGCCCTTTTTAGGAAATATCCAAGCACTTGACCTACCCTTCTAGTCTGTCATCGACTCGCAAATCTTATCATCTCTGACCAACAAACTGCACCATATCGGGACCTACAGATCACCTCCCGTTCATAGCAAACCAACGACCAGAAGTTGCCTTTCCTGTTAGCGCAGCTGGTTATGATCAGTCTAAGAATTGTGCCATCAATATAAGCTGATTAGGACAACAAATATCAAAATCCGCTCATAGAATTTGAAAAGAAAAAAAAAACAGCTCTTTGAAATCACTTACTTGTACAAATTCAATTGCCATTTCTTGTCCTCAACTTATATTCTTAAAATAGGGTCAATTCTTGTAAGGTTTTTATCAAGCCATCCAAGAGTGGTTTTGTTCACTTGTACTTTCCGATGAGAAACAGTTTCCGGTGGGGGTTTTCTAGCCAAAATTAATATCGGTTAGCTTGTTTTTTATTCAAACTAAACATTCCACTTATAGCTAAACATTAAGCAAACTCTCCAAAATCCAGCAATAAAACCAACAACCATGGAAACTAGAGACCACGGCAATTGGAGCCTATCTTCCTCATGAATATGGTTGCTTCAGTTGTTTTTGACAATACTGGCACACTTTGAAAATGGGGGTCCACAAATTTTTAGATCGCCCCTCATATGCGGAGGCATTAAACCTTTGAAGTTGAGGTCCTAATGATATTGGTCCATTTGGAGTATTTTACACAAAATTAAAGTAGGACAAGAAATCCCGGTAACCTACTGACTCTAGTATTTCCCCTAAAAATTGATTTGTAGAAAGGTCTAGGTTTCCAAGGTTTACAAGCTTAGCTATTTGGTGTGGAATGCTGCAAAAGAAATTGTTATAAGAACGATCCAAAGAAAGAAGCTACTTTAAATGGCCAATCTCAAAGGAATGTTACCATTGAAACTATTGTTTCTAATGTGTATTGTTGGGTTCATGTTTGAAAGACTGTACTGCCAATCCAACCATCCACAGTCACCAAAAGTTGGCGAACTTTTTGGGGTAGTTGGGGAAATAAAGATTTCGTTGCTTTCAGTCTTATTCGCATGACAGTTTAAAGAACATAATTTTGTGGAACTGATATAATCACAAATATAGAATTTAGTCATTTATTTTCAAGAGCAGTAAATGGACCAAAGTTACTATTATTGTAATGTATTTGATACATCTTTTAGTTATTCACATACTGAATTTGGAGGATATACCATGTCTAATCTTGTTGTAAATATGATATAGTAGCTACATCTCATTATGCTTAGACATCTAGAGGATTTCACAGGCTCCCGTAGTCCTTGTAAAACTGATCCCACGCATATTTTATAGACTAGAATGGGTCTGGGAGGTTGGAAGCTCTCGGATTCTTCATTGTTTCTTATACCATAATATTTGTAATGGAGCGAAGGTGTATCTGATGCATTCATCCCATTCCTCGTATTTGGCAATTGAACGAGTAAGTGGACGCTTCGATTGAACGAATTCGTCCAAATCTACACGCTGCCTAATCTTGGATTTTCGCCCAATTTTGACAATCAAATGAAAAAAAAAAAGGGGAAACTAGAACCTCCCAAATTCCAAACAGTGTTCTAAAACATAGAGCCCCATCCCCTGTTGAAGCTCAAGTGAGCCCAAGAATTATACACAAAATGGAGGACAAACAAATGCAAGACTTTTATTTACACAAAAACAAACTTTTTACAAGGCCAATAACAAGGTACTTAACTCACCTCTTTTTGGACACCTCACTTACACACACTTCACTCTTCCTTCTTGGTTTCTTACTTGCTTACACGTAATGGAATGGAACCCCCCTTTTTATAGGATGTGTTACCGACTTTACAAGTCGGTTCTTTAGTTTTCTGGACACTTCTTTTTAGATTTTTTTTTATAGCCGTATATTTTGACAATTTTGCTCCTTTCTTTCGGTGGTAGATTTTTCTTCCATTCTCTGGACACTTCCGATGCTAGAGAGTTCTTCACGTGGGCCGCATCACAGCGTTGACTTTCTTCATTTCTCCCCCTTAACGTTGACTTTCTTCAAGAGCTTTCTACTTAGCATTCCCAAGCTCTTCCTATGCTTGCCGAAATTAGTTGGATCTAATCCCTTGGTGAAAACATCTGGTACTTGCTCTTTCATCTTGATTGGTTGCAACAAGATTTCTCCATGTAAAACTTTTTCTCTAATGAAGTGATAATGTACTTCTATGTGCTTGGTTCTTGCATAAAATACAAGATTTTCAGCTAACCTTATTGTTAAAAGATTGTCGCAAAATATTTATGTTGGCTCATCTGTTAATTGCTCCAAGTCTTTCAACAGTTGCACTAACCAAGTACTTTCTTGTGCTACCATTGCTGCTACTCTATATTCTACTTCTGTTGTTGACAAGGAAACTGTAGGTTATCGTTTGCTACACCAAGATATTGCTCCAGATCCAAGACTAAAGGAGTATCTTGTAGTTGATCTCTGTGTTGTCTTGTCACCAGCATAGTCAGCATCACAGAAACCAACTAAGTTGTTCTTCCTTTTTGTGTACAGGATCCTATAGTCTGCAATTCCCTTTATGTATTGCAATATCCTTCTGACTACATTTAAGTGCGGTTGCCTTGGACTCTGCATAAATCGACTTACTAAACCAACTGCAAATGAAATATCTGGTTGAGTCATAGTAAGATAAATTAAACTTCCTACCAATTGCTGATACATGGCAGGATCTTCCAACTTTTCTCCTTTTGCACATAGACTAATCTTGGCTTTGACTGGAGTGGATGCGGGCTTGCATTCCGTCATTCCATACTTTTGCAACAATTCCTTAGTATACTTTTGTTGACGTAAAAATAATCCACTTTCTACTTTATCGAGCTCGAGTCCAAGGAAATGCTTTAGCTCTCCAAGTTCCTTCATTTGAAATCTAACAGACAAGTTTTCCTTTGTTTGTTGATTTCCCTCATCATCATCTCCAATTATGATAAGATCATCTACATAGATAAGAATAATAGAGATCTTACCATTATGCTTCTTTACAAAGAGACTTGTGTCTGCAGGCATCACTGAATATCCACTTTGGACAAGGAATTCTCCTATTTTTCCATACCATGCTCGTGGTGCCTGCTTCAAGCCATATAGTGCCTTCTTCAACTTGCAAACATATTGTGGTTGGCCTTCAAATCCTTTTGGTTGCTCCATGTATATTTCTCGATCTATTTCTCCATGTAAAAATACATTCTTGATGTCCATCTACCATAGTTTCCAATCCTTACTGGCTGCTAGGGCTATCAAGGTTTGTACCGTAGTAATCTTCGCAATTGGGCTAAATGTTTATTCATAGTCCATCCCATATTGTTGTGAGAACCCACGAGCCACTAATCGAGCCTTGTACCTCTCTATTGTTCCATCTACACGTTTCTTAATCTTATAAACCTATTTGCATGAGCTCCCAAGTTTGATTTTGTTTTAGAGCATCAATCTCTTCTTCCATTGCCTTTCGCCATCTTTCATCTTTGCAAGCTTCTTCATAAGAGATTGGCTCAGAGTCACTTTCCTCCATTGCTAGATCAGCATCAAGGTACTTTGGATTAGGACGCCTCGCCCTGGTGGACCTTCGTGGTTCTTTTCTTGGCTCTTCTTCAAGTTCCTCCATTTGACTTGGGCGATCTTCTTCTTGCACTCTTGTTTGGCGAACACCGATTTTCCATGGACTTGATGTTCTCTTTGAGGTTAGGCTAGAACGAGGCTCTTCATCTTCACTGTGCTGAGATTCTTCATCTTCATCTCGTTGGGATTCTTCATGGTCCTCATCATTCATTTTTTCCTTCAACGTCTTTTCAAGGCTATTGGAATCTAGTAGTACTATTCTCTCGGACGACCACCAAGAAGATGCTTAATCAAACACCACATTTCATGATGTGTAACACTGATTGGTGTTTGGGTCACAACACTTCAATCCTTTTCTTTCATCATCATAGCCCACAAATATGCAACGAATCGCCTTTTTATCGAATTTTCTGCGCAGATGGTTAGGCACAAATACATAGCAAACACAACCAAAAACATGGAAGTAACTTACGGTAGGATGACCGTTCCTCAACTTTTCATATGGTGATATGAACCCGAGCCTTACTTATGGTAGACGATTAATGACATGAGCTGTTATTCTCATGCCTTCAACCCAAAACCTTCCTAGTACATTCTTGGCATGTAGCATACTCTTGCACGTTTCTGCAAGATGTCGATTTTTCCTTTCTGCCACCTCATTTTGTTGTGGGGTGTTTGCACACATTAACTGCCGATGAATTCCATGCTCTTTTAAATATTGATAAAAATCTTTTGACGTGTATTCTCCTCCGTTGTTAGTGTGTAAGCACTTGATCTTATAACCCAGCTCTTTTTCTATCTTATCTTTAAATTCAATAAATTTAGAAAGTACTTTAGACTTTTCCTTCATAAAATATACCCATACGTACCTTGAGAAGTCGTCAATAAAAGTCACCATATACCGCATGCCTTTAACTGATGCTTGCTGGATTTTTCCAAATACATTAGAGTGGACAAGCTCCAACGGTTGTTTGGCTTGATACTTGGACTCGGTATACGGGAGCTGATGTGCTTTGCCGAACTGACATCCAGCACAAACTGTTTCTGCTCGTACTTCTAACTGAGGGAGACCATTCAACATCGACTTCTCCATTATTATCTTCAATTTGCTATACCCGACATATGCTAGTCGAGCATGCCATAAATCTGCAGTTTCACTTTTCCTTGTCTTTTCTACGTAAGCTGTTTCTACAGTTATTACGTAGATAGAGTCTACCTTTCTCCCTTTCATAATCGGCTCATCCAGAATTTTTATCTGTCGACATACTACAACATTTTCTGGGCAGAATACTACATAATTTCCAGACTTGACAATCTGAGATACAGATATAGTAAATTCTTTTTCATACCTGGGACAAGGTAGATATTTTCTAGCTAGGCTTCTTTCGAGCTGAAACGTGGAATACACATTCCTTTTCCCATATGCGTAATGGGAAGCTTTGCATTGTTTGCCGTTACCACCACCTTCTTGCCTTTGTACTCCTCTACGCTTTGAAGCTTTTCTCTACAACCTATCATATGATTTGCACACCTTGAATCCATGATCCAGTCTCAATCATAATCTATGGTAGCAAAGTTTGATGTGCAAGCCTTTGCCGGTTCAATTGTTAAGCATGATGCTTCAACACTCCATCCTTCTTCGTCATTGCCTTCTTCATTTGTGATTGATGTTGCTGAATTACTTTGAGTTGGCTTGTTCTTCCTGAACTAGCAATCTCGTGCAAAGTGTCACTTTTTGCCACAGTTGTAGCATTGTCAATTGCTATCATGCTACTGAGGAGAATTATTCTGAGCTGGGCCTCGTGAAGCTCCCCGTTGCTGAGTACTTCTCCTCTGTTGGTGAGTGTTGGAAGAATTTTGCTTCTGTGACCTTCCACTTAGTCTTCCTTTCCGAGTGAGAAGTGCCTCTTCTGTCTCCTTCTGTGAAGCACTCGTTTCTGGCTTGCTTAAGGCTTCCTGATTTGCCAATAAATTTTCTAATTCTACGAGTGATGGTTGAGTAGACCATCCTCTTATAGCTATCATAAGCCCTTGATATTCGGGTTTCAAACCCCTTATAATAATCCGTCTTAATCATGCTTCACTTATCATTGATTCTTTATCAAGTTGGGATATTTTGTCACAAATACTTTTAACTTTAGTAAAATATTGACTAATTGTCATGGATCCTTGGCTAATTGATGCAAACTCATTTTCCAACTTTTAAAGCCTAGCTTTATTTGTTTTGAAAAATAACTTTGCCAAGGTATCCCATGCTTCTTTTAGAGTCTCGGCATTTTTAATACGCTCCAAAAGCTCTTTATCAATAGTAATCTTTAAAGCATAAAGAGTCTTACCAGCCTTGACATCCCATTTCTTCTTTTCTTTTTCTTCTTCTGGTGGAGTAGCTTCACTCCCATTTGTGACGTCCTATAGATCTTGGCCTTGTAGATATGACTTCATGCACGTGCTCCAATAGTCATAGTTATAGTTGTTGAGCTTCTCCAATCCTCCTGTTGTACTTGCAAAGTCCGCCATTATGATTGGTGTTGTGCTTCCTTGCTCCTTCACACCAAGAAGCTTAGTCCCAGACTAATCGGCTTCACAGAAACTTGCTGTTCACAATGGACAATTTTGACTTTGCTCCAACAGAGTAACGATTTATTCCTGTTACTCAATATTTCTGCAAAACTTCAACCCCTTCTCAACTTGGGGCTCTGATACCACTTGTTGAAGCTCAAGTGGGCCTAAGAATTATACACAAAATGGAGGACAAACAAATGCAAGACTTTTATTTATACAAAAACAAACTTTTTACAAGGCCAATAACAAGGTACTTACCTCACCTCTTTTTGGACACCTCACTTACACACACTTCACTCTTCCTTCTTGGTTTCTTACTTGCTTACACGTAATGGAATGGAACCCCCCTTTTTATAGGATGTGTTACCGACTTTACAAGTCGGTTCTTTAGTTTTCTGGACACTTCTTTTTAGATTTTTTTTTATAGCCGTATTTTTTGATAATTTTGCTCCTTTCTTTCAGTGGCAGATTTTTCTTCCATTCTCTGGACCTTCCGATGCGAGAGAGTTCTTCACGTGGGCCGCATCACAGCGTTGACTTTCTTCATCCCCCTTCACCACTTCTTTTTACTCTAGCCACGGATCTCCTGTGTGCTGGAAAGCTGATTTAGTCCGGTGGTGTTGTTGAGCATAAAATAATACAAAGCAGCGAAAAACTTTCTGTAGATACTTTTCTGCAGAACCTGCATTCTTACTACAGCAGATTGTTTGGCTTCTAAATATTGCACACAGCTCCAAATATTATGAAATTCAAAACAATGATTCCTAACACATATATGAATAAGTGGCAGCAAGAACTGGAGTAAGAAGGCACACAGAATTTACGTAGTTTGACCAAACTTGCCTACAGGAAAAACAAGGGATTTCGGTTCTCAAACTGAGGATAAATGTGTTCATTGAACTCTGTTTGACCAAAATTGCCTACAGGCAAAACAAGGGATTTCTGTTCTCAAACTGAGGATAAATGTGTTCCTACAACTCTTTCAGATCAGACTTCTACTCTTTCCATGACGCCAATACACCCTTTAGACTTCACAGGAGTGTATTTCAAACTTACAAGTAGAATAGAACAGCTTAATAGATTGATCTTGTGAAGCTTGTAACGTTCCTGCAACAAAACACGAACAAACGAAAATTTCTGCAGCTCTCTCTTTTCTTTGTTTTCTCTCTTCCGCTCGAAGACATCTCACACCCTGTCTGTGCTTCTAACTTCACAGAATATCAATTTTAAAAGGCCATCGCTTCTTGGACTTAGCTACTGCACCGCTTAAGCCAAAGAAATTTCTAAAAACTTCACAGCACCTGCTTCGCCAGCACTTAACTGTGACAGAACCTGCTTTTAGTCTTATTGCATGTTCCAGTGCGTGCTACATGAGCTAAGGTTAAAGACTATGAGCCAATGATACAAGTATGCATCAGCATCTTGATAAGTTAATTCATTCGTAGAACGGCTTCTCATCAGTAATTTATTACAACGTAAAGTTAGTTGTCATTGCAGCTTCATCTTAAAAAGAGTCCACTAGTCAGGTGAGCTTCTAGATTTGGTGTTACATGTTACATGTCTAAGAAGCAAAAGAGAAACTTTCAACAACTTCAGAACCTAATAATGATCCTTGTTGAGGAGAAAGAAGGCAAATTATCATTAGCTTGGTTGTATTAATGATGGTGTAATTTTTTTAAGAAATTGTTAATAGACAGCTGCCTTGCCTAATACATTACCATATTAGTGTCTATGATTAGGCATAATATCATTGTAATTATTATAAATATTTGATTTACCCTTCTTAGTAGGCTATGTCTTTATAAATGTATAACAAACATTGTAAAGATTATTACAGCAATAGAGAAATCATTCATACTCTCTTGCAGTTTCTTATTTTCTTACATGGTATTAATCGCCAAACGATCCTAGCTGCCGCCCTTTTGCTCTTCTGATGAGTTGTGAGCCTCTTGCTTTTTTTTTTTTTCTCTCATCTTCCTTCATTGTTTCTCTCTCCCGTCAATTCTTGTTACTTGCCCACTTTTTTTTTCTTCCCTTTAATCTTGTTGTCCTTTCTTCCTCCTTGTTCCTTTCTCTTCCTTTTTCTCTTTCCTCCTTTTTCCAACTACGCCTAAACCAAGTCTTTTTCTCTCTCTTTGTCCTTTATCTTCTTCCTTCATAATTCCCTTTCTCTTTCCTCCTTTTTTTCCACCTACCCGTAAATTAAGTCTTTTCTCTCTCTGTCCTTTCTCTTCTTCCTCCATAATTCCATTGGTCTTTCCTCTTTTTTCCACCTACCTATAACCAAGTGTTTTTCTCTCTCTCTTATTCATTTTTCCCTTCACTTTAGTCACACTGTTCTCTCATCTTTTTCACCTCTATCTTCTTTCCTTCTTAAACACACAAACCTAGCTGTTTTTTCCTTATTTGTTTTTCCCTTTTCTTTTCACGTTAACCGTAGCCACCTTTTACATTGTTTTTCTTTTTCGTCAACTCTAGCCACTTTTTGCTATTCCTTTCTTCATTTACAAATTACCTTTATCCTTAATTCCCTCCTCTAAAACCCTAGCTGTCTTTGTTCACCTTCCTCATGGCCATTACCAACAGCTCCACTATCTCTCCTTTCTATAACCTATATCATCTCATTGCTGCCAATCTTTAACCGGCATGCATTGTGTCCTAGAAGCTCATTGACGAGGCCAACTGGTATGTTTGGAGTGAGCAAATTCGAACAATGTTCCTTGTTCAGAATAAGATGGGTTTTTTATTGGCAAGCTTCCACACCCTACTAGTGATGGTGATGTTACTGCCCGTTGGGACCAATGTCATGTAGTTGTGAAGACTAGTTAACCCATTCCATCGATTCCTCACTCGAGACTATGGTCTCCATTGCTTCTAGTGTCACCAATGTCTAGTAATTGCTTCAAAATAGTTTCAATTGGATTAGCGGAACCCAAAAATTTTCCCTCAAACAGGCCATCGACACTCTCCGCTTGTCTCCCAGTGCCTTCAACACTGAGTTCACATCCTTCTACCTCCATCTAAAGGAGCTTTAGGGTGCTTTAAACCCTTAACAACCTTCTCTTCGCTGTTGTTGTGGCGGCATTTGTGACACTAGTAAGCAATTTTAAGGCTGTGAGGTGGAGGATTGATCCCTGCAACTTCTTTTGGCCCTATCAGATGAATTCTCTACCCTTCACTCCACTATCATGTCACACGACGAGCTACCGAGTGTGGAGAAGCTTTACTTGCTGGCAAAGCAAGACTTGCTCTAGCGCGTTGCTACCGATGGTTGTTCCTTTCTTGGTAGTGATGCTAGTGCGTTTCAGATGCAACGTTCCAATCGCACCTTAGTCAAGTCAAGTGCATCTCTGGCCCAAACGGGCTGGACCCATGGTTCGCAATCTAGGGCCCTATCCTCGGGTGGGCCTAACAAACTTATCTTGCCTCATGCCCAGTAGGCACCTCCCACATCTAGGCACATTTGCAATCATTGCAAGTGGCCTGGGCACCTACGTGAGTCCTGCTACTAATTAGTGGGCTACCATTCTGGCAGCAAGCCCAAGCAATGTGGTAATAATAGGCGCAAGCTTACTAGCCAAGGGCCCTTAGCCCATAATGTTATTGCATCTAATTCTCTACTTTCACTTGGCTATGGCCCAACTTAGCCCCTAACTATGGACTTCACTAGGTGATATTCTTTTCAAGGCTCTTCAGGCTATCCACCCACACCCAGTTCGAGTATCTTAGGCCATCATCCACCTAGCCCAAGTAGCATATATGGCGAATCCACTGGGCTTACTCTCACTGCCGATCAACAGCACAAGCTTTTGAATTTCATTAACCAAATGGGTTCCTTGGACCTATTCTCAATTATAGTTTCTTCCTTTTCTCCTATTTCATTCTTATGGATAATCGATTCAAGGGCTAGTGACCATATCATTTGTAATTTATCTCTTCTTGATTCATTTTTTCCATACGTTGTACCCATTCATATTACATTACTTGATTGCTCACTTAGTCCTGTCACCCACATTGGTTGTTGTCAACCTTATCCACAATTGCATCTCACCTATATTTTATATGCTTCCCGTTTTAAACATAATTTATTATCTATTCAAAAATTAATCCATGATAACAATTATGTAGCCATTTTTTTCAATGCTTTTTGTATATTTCAAGACCATACGACTGAGGATCTAATTGGGCTCGGTAAGGCTGATCAATGACTCTACTTTCTATGTTCTGCTTTTCCAACAAGTTTTAGTTACGTTTTCTCTAAATAAAATTCCCTAAATTCCATTATTTGTACTTCCGAACAATGATCTTTTTGTACTCTAATTTTTATTAATAATATTAGTTATGATTTTTTGCATCAACGTCTTGGTCATTTTTCCTTAAAACAAATTTCATTTTCTAGTGTTTCTATTTCTTGTCCTTCTTCCTTTTCCTGCCCTATTTGCCCTTTAGCAAAATAAACTCGCCAACCTTTTCCCATCAGTCACACTCTGACTCACTCCATTTTTGAGCTTGTCCATATGGATGCTTGGGGTCCTTATCGAACTTCCACCCATAATGGTACACGCTATTTTCTTCCCATTGTGAATGACTTTTCCCATGCCACTTGGACTTTCCTCCTTCAATTTAAAAGCCAAGTATTTTTCAAAATCCTATATTTCATCTCCCTAGTTCATACCCAATTCAATGCCACTGTCTGTCGCATTCGTTCTGACAATGACTCTGAATTTTTTTCTTCTGAGTGTCATTCATTCCTTTCCATGAGGATATTTCCTATGAGACCTCATGTGTTCACATTCCTCAACAAAATAGAGTTGTTGAATGTAAACATTGGCACTTATTAGACGTGGCCCATGCTTTAATGTTTCAAGCCCACATCCCCCCACCATTATGGGGGGAATGCCTTTTCACTACCACCTACCTTGTCAACTGACTTCCCTTTTCCTCTTTTCATGGTTTTAGTCCATTTGAAAAATTATTTAGTAAACCTCCTATCCTTGACCATCTTTGTATTTTTGGTTGTTGTTATTACACCAACACCTTGGGCCCTTGAGATAAGTTTAGTCCTTATGCCCTTCCATGCATTTTTATGAGTTATCCTCCTTTCTCAAAAAGGTTATCATGTCTATGACCCTCAATCTCACAAATTTTTCATTAGTCATGATGTTGTTTTTTAAGAAACTGTTTTTCCTTTTTCTTCCTCCTCTTCTTCTTCTTCTTCTTCCTCTTCTTTGGACAACCTAGCCCTCTCGTCACCTCTAGTTATGCCAGATCTTGACACGTACACTTCCTCATCATTGCTTGTGGATCTTCCTGAATTAGCTCCTTTAGGTATGATTCCCATTGCCTCGCCTCTCCCCTTCAACCTTTTGTTAGATACCCTTGAGCTTACATCCCCACCATCCCCCACCCCACTTCCCCAACCTACTGACACTACTACTGCTCCTTCTACTGAGCCTCCCGATCCTTTACTGCGTCGATCTGGCCATTCCACTCACCCTTCTATCTGGACTTCTGACTGCATATGTCTTACCCTACCTTCCTCTTCCCAAACCTCCCTTTATCCGATATCTAACTATGTCTCCCTCCACCACTACAACCCTCTTTACTAACACTTTATAGCCTCCATTTCTGCCATCACCAAACCTACCACGTACCATGATGACACCCAAGACCCCAATTGGATTACAACTATGGATGTTGAACTTACTGCCCTTTAGGCTAATCACACTTAGAATATTGTTCCTTTGCCCCCTAGTCATCATCCTATTGGATATAAATGGGTTTATAAGATAAAGTATCGTGCTGATGGCTCCATTGAACATTACAAATCCCGTTTGGTTGCTAAGGGCTATAATCAATGTGAGGGCATTAACTACTTGGATACTTTTTCTCCCACAGCCAAGCATGTCATTCTTTGGCTCATCATTACCATTGCCGCCGTCCATCGTTGGCCCCTTTATCAGATGGATGTCCAAAATGCCTTTCTTCATGGTGATCTTTCGGGGGAGGTCTATATGACGCTTCCCCTTGGATTTTGCAATCAGGGGAAGCATCTTGTCTATTGATTGTGAAAATTCCTTTAAAGGTTAAAGCAAGCTTCTTGGCAATGGAATACTAAGTTCACTAGTGCCCTGATTGCACACAGCTTCAGCCAGTCTTACCATGATTACTCCTTGTTCACCAAGAGGAAAGGTAGCTCTTTTGTGGCTCTACTTATTTATGTTGACGATATCTTAATTACAGGAAATAGTTAAGCAGCCATTTCAGACCTCAAAAAATATTTGCATGGTGCATTCTTCATGAAGGTTCTTGGTCCCTCAAAGTTTTTCTTAGGGCTTGAAATTGCTCGATCTCCAGATGGTATTTCATTAAGTTAGTGAAAGTATACATTGGAACTTATTTCTAAAGCAGGCTTAGTTGGTTCGAAGCCATCAATGATTCATATGGAGAAGAACAAAAAATTCACAAGCCTTGAATATGATTTTGGATTGAAAGAACAATAAATGATCCTCTTCTTGATGATCCTTCAGTCTATCAGCAACTAGTTGGACGACTAATTTATCTCACACTCACCAAGCCTGACATCACATTTCTAGTTTAACTTCTTAGCTAGTTCATGCATGATCCAAAACAATCTTACATGGAAGCTACTTTGAAAGTGATTAGATATCTTAAAAGCTGCCCAGGCTTGGTCTTATGTTCCCATCATCTTCACCATTTTAGTTGTGAGCATATTGCGACTTTGATTATGGTACATGTCCCATGACAAGAAGATCCACCACATGCTTTTGTATAATGTTGGGAAACTCTCTAATTTCTTGGCGCTTTAAAAAACAACCCACTGTGTCTTTATTATCAGCCGAAGTAGAATATAGAGCTATGTAACTTACCACTTATGAAATAGTCTAGATCATTGCGTTACTTAAAGATTTTGGTTTTTACATGAAGTGTTCAGCATTACTCCATTGTAACAATGAAGCTGCGGAGAAGATTGCAACAAACCCTATATTTCATAAGCGCACAAAGCATATTGAAGTTGAATGTCATTATGTTAGAGAAAAGCTTCAACAAGGAATTATTACGACACGACATGGACCAAGCAAGGAACAACCTGCTGACCTACTCACTAAGGCACTTAACAGCAAACAACATTGGCATCTTCTCTTCAAGCTTAGAGTATTTGATTTATTCAAATCTCTAACTTGAGGGGGAGTGTTAATAAACAATTGTCTCACCTAATACATTACCATATTAGTGCCTGTGTTAGGCATAATATAATTGTAATTATTGTAAATATTTGATTTACCTTTCCTAGGCTAGGCTATGTCTCTATAAAATGTATAGCAAACATTGTAAAGATTATTATAGTAATAGAGAAATCCTTTATGCTCCCCTCGCAATTTCTTATTTTCTTACAGAAATTCATTGTAATGTCAACTTGTCAATTCCTTGTGATTAATGGATTAACTAGGATAAGAAACATATATGTTGTTCTACATAATTTTTAGATATTTGGATCTTGCAAGTTAAGTAGTTCAAAATCTGCATTATCTTTTTTTTTTTTGGGGAAAATTTGGAAACAAAAATGCTATTCAAGTGGTAGTGATTTCCAAAATGAAACACTAAAAGAATTCAAGTTATAGAGAATCTAGTTCAAGAAAGAAAGCTTTGAATAACTTATATGAGAAATGCAAGACAAATATGCACAATTGTCTGGTTGACATATTATTATCTCCCAATATTTCCATGTTTGTTGGTATGGAATAACCCAATAAGGAAGGGTTGGATTGGGTTATGTTTTTTTTTTTTATCTTACAAAGGGGCTATAAAAAATAATGCATAGGAAAGTTGTTCAAGTGGTTCAACCTCCTTTTGAACCTACTTCCACCCTTTTTTACCAAAGTAAGAGAGCCCTTTTACTACTCTGTGAGAGTTATACTCCCATAATTTAGTACACCATGATCTTAAGTTCACCGAACTTAAAGATCTATAATTCACTTCTCAAACAGCCAACCACACATGGCTTCTCAATACAACACAACAAACCCAAGACTACACATAGTCTTAACACCATAACTCACAATTTTATGTTTCTAGCAAAAAGAAACCTTACAAATCACAATTTCGAATTTAAAACACAAGTTACAGAATATTGAAGTTAAAGCAACAATATTTCTATCTTGATCAAGAAGTAGTTGTGACTCAAGAGTCAATGCTTTTTGCAATATGTCTTGATTTGTATCTTAAAAGAAAAAAAAAAAAACTTAAACAGTCACTTTTTCATATAGAAACAACCTCAATTTAGTAAACTAAAACAATCTAGTCAAGAATGACATTTGTCAACCACTGTCAAAGATAAGCTTTAAAAACACTCAAGCAATAATCAAGGTTCTTTTCTCTTTAAGCAAATAGCAAGTGACAAGAAATATATGACTCACAATAACACTAGTCTCAATCAAGGACATATGGTTAAAGAAATTGAAATACAATTGCAATGCAATTATCAAATTATCTTAAACAAACCTTGTGAAGATATCACATGGATTTTCTTGTAGGATTATAGAAAAAATGAAAAAGCACTTAAAACATAAAGAGATTACCATAAGCACATATGATTAGACAAGAAATGCTTTTAGATATAACATGGTTTTTCACAATGCTCATATGATGAGACAAGAAATGTTGCTTCATGGACTATTTTTCACAAAAGTATATAGATGGTTTTCCTCAAGAATCAGTATATGTCAAAAATCCTAGCTATCATTACATATAATTTCCAATAGAACCATTTTTAGGTAAAACAAAACTCATATCATTTTGTAATCAAGACCCTTTGATTCCTTCCGAAAAGCTTCCATTTTGATCGGATTCTTGCCTTCATATGCCATATGCATGTCTTAGGATAAAGAAGGAAAAAGAAGAGGAGAAAGGCAAGTTTAGGAACGCCGGCAAGAATTTTCCCTAACCTATCTCAGCCAACCACTTTTGTATTAAGCAAAGTGCACCATTTCACTTAGTTTTAACACATAGTCACATAAGGCAACAACACCCATGTAATTTTATTTCCATACTTTTTTTTTCAGATTTTGCTTTAATACACAAATGATTCTATGCATTTAATTATTTGTTTACAAACCAAGAGTCTCATTTCATAGACATAGTTAACTATTTATTTCAAAGAAAGTCATTTAAGCATAATAACCATGGGTACATGATGATCAAACCTAAACATTTTGGTAAGTGGGAGTTGTTGTTTGCAAATAATCATCATTTTAATTATTTGTGTGACATATGTTCCAGATTTTTATTGGCATAAGATAAAGTTAAAATGACATGATTTAAATATTCATATAAAATTATGAAAGTAGTTTTTCAATCATTGTCAACATCAAAATATAGTTAACAATATTTTATATTTGTAATTTTGTTGTCCAATAAGCCTTTCAACTCAATGCACCTTTTGGATTGGATTGAGAGAGAGATATTAGATTTTACAACTCCTATTTTCCTTGTTCTTTTACCCTATAGCATAAAAGTATATTTTGTTCCATAATAGCTAACTACTTTGGTTTATTAATTGTCATTCTTAGTTGAAATTAATGGTGACATCTAACAAAGAATGAGAATGAAATTGTTTGAACTGAGGCCGAAATTGATACCAAAGCATACAACAACCAACAAGTAACTTTAAATGAGAAGACTATACATCATAACCTTCTGCACAATTTGGAGAACAACATTCATGGTATAACATTGAGCCTATCTTTTACATTGTCTAGAAATTGATAATATGTAACTCTCCACTTGTGGTTAAAAATTAAAGGACCACAAACTCCACAAAATCCTGCAAGAAATCCAATAGCTATAGGAATTAGAAACCAAGGCATTCCAAGCTAATTTCCCTCATTCTTAATGTATTTGTCTCCTTTGTTGCCATCATTGTGAGAACACTCTAGAAGTGGGGGTCCACAAAGATCAAGGTTGCTCTCATATGCAGATGCATCAAAGCTTTGAAGTTGAGTGCCAAATGGTATTTGTCCTTGTAAATGATTGTATGCAACATTGAAATGGGACAAAAAATGCAAACTAGTTAGCGATGTTGGTATTTCACTTGACAATTGATTTGAAGAAAGGTTTAGTTCCTCCAGGTCTATAAGTTTAGATATTTGGTTTGGAATGTTGCCAATGAAATTGTTATGACTAAGATCTAGTTGATGAAGTAACTTCAAATATCCAATCTCAATAGGAATGTTTCCATTAAGAAAGTTGTGTGTAACCAATATTCTTGGTTTCATATTTGAAAGAGCGTTGTATTCCCAAGAGCTTCCTCCCAAAATTGGCAAAATTAAACGTTTTTCTCTTGGAACATATACTGAAACCAATGTTGCTAATGTACAAAGCGCCTTGGGAAGTTCACCAGAAAAAAGGTTATTACTTAAATCTAAATGGAAGAGCCTTGGAAGAGTTGACAACCAACTTGGAATTGCACCTATAATAAAATTGGAATACAATTGTAGAATTTGTAACTTTTTAAGTGTAGATAGCCATTTTGGCAATTGGCCAATTAGTTGTGAAGCACCAATATCTAAGAATTGGATGTTCTCAAATCCACTAGAAACAACAATATTGTCATCATTTGGTATTGCCTTATGAAAAAAATTTGCTCCAAGCAAGGCTACATTGAGATTCTTACAATGCATCAAAATGTTGATTGCCCCTGTGATATTGGTTAGTTGATTTTAAGCAAGTGAAATGTAAGATAAGTGTTTTAATTGAGAAAGCTCAGAATTGATTTGCCCTTCAAATCTATTGGCTGAAAGTTGAATTGCTACTAGGGACATGCAGAAATAAAGACCCATTGGTAACTTACCAAAAAAGTTATTACCCTTTAGGTTAATAATTGTAAGTTGATGAAGATTGAAGAAATTAAAAGTAGAAATATCACCTTCAAAGAAATTGTCCCGTAATATTAACTTTTCAAGGTTTGTGCAATTCACTAAAGATGAGGGTAAAGAACCTGTTAAGGAATTTGAATAAAGAACCAAGTACTTTAATTGGGAAAGTCTTCCAATATTTGGAGGAAGTTTGCTACTCAAATTATTGTCATGTATATCAATGTTGATAAGGTTGGTGAGGTTCAAAATGTCATTGGTAATGGATCCTGAAAGATTATTAGAAGGTAAGAAAATTTCTTCTACTCTTACTGCATTTTATATATCACTAGGAAGTGGTCCAAAGAGAGAGTTAAAACCTGCCCGAAAAGCCTTTAGTTTGGAACATGCTCCTAGTCCTCGAGGAATTTTTCCACTATGATAATTAAAAGAGAAATCAAGGAACTTGATAAAAGAAGAATTGAAGCAAGGGAAGGATGGAATAGGACTTGTTAAACTATTGTTGCTGACATTGAGTTGGATCAACGTGGTTGCTCTTTGAAGAAATGAAGATGAGATCATACCATAGAAGTGATTACTAGATATGTCAACTATTTGAATGGAGTAAGGTAAATAAGATGTACCTCCAATATCTCCAATTATGTTGTTGTAGCTCAAATCAAGTACCTTGAGATGATTCAAGGATGAAACGAATTCCTTCGGGAGAGCACCTAAGAGTGAATTGTGGGAAAGATTGAGGTGAGAGAGATACGTGAGGTTTCCTAGAGATGCAGACAAACTCCTACTAAGGCCCCTATTGGGTAGCCAAATACGGACAACCTGACCTTTGTGATCACAGGAAATACCATCCCACTGGCAACAATCCATAGAAGTCCAATTTAAAGGAGGAGAAGATGTACTAACGGGTAAGGACAACAAAGACTCGTATTCTATTTGGTTGCAGGCATGACTTGTGAAGAAAATGCCGAAGAGAAACAAAGTGAAAAGGATATGATTAGGCATTAGATCCTTTCTGGTTCTTGTTTGGTAACTCAAACTGGAAGAACCATAGTAAACTAGTGCCTGTTTTTTGTGCCAAAGGAAAGAAGGGAAACGTTCTACAAGAAGCAAGAGAAAAGTGAGGTACATCTTGCACATCTTTATATGAGTTTGCCCGAGTTTCCAAGTATATATAGCAAGAATTGTTTGGTTAGAGATGAGAAATTTACAAGCGGAATCAGTTATCGCCATTGGATTCAGGTTTTGCTAAGTCCACTATTTGAAAATCTCTATAAATTAAAGTGCTCACCTCAAGTCTATGGGTGTTCTTCCCACGATTCTGTGGAACTATTTGTGCTACCATCGTTGATTTTGTCAACTATAATCACAATGCATGTGACATTAAACCTAAACCTTTTATTTTATTGACTAAGGAAACATTTTATTGTATTAAACGCTATTAAGTCAAGCAAAACCGCGGCAGTTTGAATACCGCCAATAAAATTATAATTGAATCCTAATCTATCGCTAGTTACTACCTGCTCCTGAAAGGAACTTAAAAATTTAAATATTTGGCCGCTGGTTTGTCAATAATCTTAATTGACTAATCATTGGATCATTGAATCATTGAATATAATCTAAATAACTAGAATGAACCATGCACCTTCATATACAGATTTCTTAATTCATTAGTTGGACACCATTGCGGCCTTGTCAAATAATGTCATCGAGCTTAAAACTAAGAAATCTCCAGCAATATATACTCCCAACTGAGTTAAGTACTTGTGGATAAATTATTCTCATTTGATTTGGGTTTTGCTAAGTTCGGTTATTGGAAGTTGCTATGAATAAGCAGCTAACCACGAGTCGATGGGAGTATTTCCCATGATTTTTGTAACTATTTGGGTCGCCATCATTGATTTTGTCAACTATAGTCACAAAGCACGTTACATCTAGACCTTTTACTTTCGTAACTGGAGGAACACTTAATTGTTATAAAACGTAGCTAAGTCAAGTAAACCATGCCAATTTGAATACTTCCAATGGCACATCCATCCATAGTTACTACCTGCTCCTGACAGGAACTCAAAAATTTAAGTAGTTGGCCGTTGCTTTGCCAATTATCTTAGGTGACTCAAGATTGAATAAAATCCGAAGGACTAGCATGAGCCATGAACTCGCACATACAGATTTCTCACTTTGTCAGTTTTACCCCGGCGTGGCCCTTGTCAAATTATGTCCTTGACAGTTGTGAAGTAGATGATTTATTTTCCAGTCAAGCCTAAAGGAGAGACAAATAGTGTCCATTTTTCTTAAATATTTGCCGGCATCCTACTCTGATCACGGAGGCAAATTTTGTTCTGCATATGACAGTGGGGAAGTACTTCTATAATAGGACTAGAAGAAGGAAAAAGTCAGATACGTTCTTACACAGTAAGTCAAATCAACATATTGCGTAATTTTTTCCCTCTTTTTCGTGAATGAAGTTTTTAGCTGTCCATAGAGTAAATAATCTGTCACAGAGCGATCGGTAAAGAGGAAGAGATCCCAAAGCTAAGAGAAGATAAGAATGGCTGCAAAAGACAAGTTGCCCAAGTGAGGCAAAGAGGGAACTTAGACATGAAATGTTCCTATTTATAATACAACATAATACAATATAATACAAGGACTAATTATCTGAGGAAATGATGCCCTCAATAACTGTAATATACTATTCTCAATTAATGAAATATTCTAGTCCCACTATACACCACGATTCACTGTAGACTCAATAGTTATGTATTGAGCAAAAAATAACCAATCATTGAAAGAATCTATTGTCAATCATAAATTCTTTCAAGAAAAAAAGATGACCATCACCAATCCTTCTAAATGTGAGATAGTAAGGAAGTACTTTTAAACCGGGACAAGAGAAGAAAGCCCAAGTGAAACATCATGTTTATTGATCTGAATACACACTCAGCCATGTCAATGTAACTTATAAACTCTCATGTGGCCAACCCAAGGATGAATGGGAAATGCAAAGCCAGGGAACATATTCTGTCTTGAGCCAAACGCAGCCAGCACTTAAACATCCCATGAACAAATTAACACGTCCTGACAAATCATCATCGGTGGAAGTCGAGCTTTTAAACAACTCCTTTTCTTCTCTGCAGACTAGACACCGCCCACAGGTGAAACGAAGTCATGATGCCACACCGCCCACAAGTTGCACCACCGACACCTTATCTTGTATGCACAACACGCCACGGCCCACAAGTGGACGCAAATCATCACATGCTACCGCCCGCAACTTGCACAGCTTTTATCAATATATATGGTCATGTGAAAAATAGCAGGGCCGGCCCTATGCTTACGGAAGTTCCTCTATTATACATTTTTCTCTTTATTTTTTTCACATTTTTTTTTTGTGTTTTCTCTTCTTTTTTTTTTATTGTGATTCTATCGAAATTCTATTCTTCACCCGTAGGCATGGAATTATGATTTTCAATACATCGTACTAAATATGTAAATCAGAACCCTAAATATTTTGTAATGTTTTTTTATCATGAAGGAAGTTGTAGCTGTATATGAAATGCAAAATCCAATTTTAAAGCTCAAAATATGCGAGATATGTTCTTCCAAACTGATTGCAACATGTTTTATTAGGATGGTGGCTATACTAATCATGAATATTCCTTGCTCATCTACTGAAACATCTCTCCCTTTACTAGCATTTTTTGTATCTCATGTCCCTAACACTCTTGCATGTTATTGTAGGAATATTCTCACAACCTATTTTGATTGATTAAGCTCACCAAAAGTCATATCTCATAACGTATAAGATTCGAATTTATGTTTGGAACCCCCTATCATGTTCCAAAATAATAATAAATAAAAAAGGGCTGCTTTGAAACCAAAAATAATTTAGCAAGACAATATTTGAACTTATAGTGAATTCTTGGCGTCCTTAGTTGCCATCTCCAACCATTCTAAATTTGAAATAAGAAATGTCATATTGTTAAGAAATTAAGATATAAAGTTTAAAGACCTTATGCCTAATCCAAAAATTAACTCAACTATTGAAGAAACTTCTTTAATTTAAACAAATCCTTAAGTTTATGTCCTAATAACACAGGACAATCTACACAATTAAGATGCTCCCTTGTTATATAAATGAATATTGACCATCAATGATACCAAATGGTGAATGTATAAAGAAGAAAATTAGGATGAATAGTGGCCAAAGAAGAAAATTAGGCTTTATACTATATCAAAATATTAAGATTTTTCACATAAAATGCCTTAAACCCAACCCAAAAGCTAAGTCAATAGTAGAAAGGAACTTCTTTTAATTTAGATAAGCCTTCAAGTTCATGTTTTGACAATAAGGAAAAATTCATACTATTAACACATCCCTTCACCATGTTTTTCCCAATGATCCTTTCGATTGAAATGTTTGAGGTGCTTACAACTTCTTCCAAAAGATGGACATATTAGTATGACCTGGAACAACCAAAACAAACATACTGAGCTGAGAATTGAAATGACAACGGGAAGGAAATATGAATTTGGAAGAAATAGAAGAAAGAAATGTGGTACGTATTTCTTCCCCTTTCTATTGAACTTGAATGTCCCAAGAAGGTTAGAAATGTCTAGTTGCAGGATGCTTGACCTTTTAGCAAGTTTCATCGTGTTGACGGGGGAGTAGGTGCCGAAGACCCAAATGCCTTCCGCAAACTTCCTGGTCATTGGTGCGAGTCATTTCATCCTTACAAGTCACGGCAAAAAATTTTAAAAAGGTCAAAAAAGTCAATTGCAAAAGTTTTCCGCTTGAATTAAGGAGACCGTTTCTCTTTAAGACTATCTTACAAGAAGTAAACGTATCTTGCATTTTGAAAAGAATATAAGAACAATAATTAATTAATATGAGTAAAAGGATGTACTTGAACGGATTGATCTTTTCAAACAAAGGCATAATCTTTTCTTCTTACCTATGGTTACAAATATTGAACAACTTAGTTTATACAATACGATAATGCAAAATTTATAGCTAACCTTATGCTTCGAAGGAAACTAAAAAAAACACCGAAATCAGAAAATAAAACTGTCTACGTTTACTAGAAAGAAATTACCTCGTAACACTAACTCGCTACTTCCCACGTTAACACTAACCCCGTTTCACCTTCATTTTTCATCACACGTCCCTTCCAACTTTCCACACATTTACCTTTCGTTGCCTTGCATTGCGTGTACTTCCAGCTGCTTCCTACAATCCCTTTGTTTAGGTCTTTTAGTTGCTCCTCGCGATTTTCTTTGCTTCTGTCTTCCACTTTCGCAATGTTGTCTTCCAAAACAACCCCTTAAACAGCTCTTGACCCGTACACGTGACAAAAGCCCATTCCCTTTTTAAATTGACTCAGTAACTTGTAAGGAGGTGAATCTGTGATAACTCTATTTTTATAGAGTTATTTTGACTATTTTAGGATATAAATAATACAAGTTTTATAAAATAATATTTAAGTTTTGATATATTTATGTAAACTGGTGTTATTTATGCAGCAAACCCCAAAAGAGCAAAAGAAATAAAGGAAGAGAAAGTTACAAAAAGGCACGTGAAGAAGACAAGGAAAGAAAAAGAAGTCAAAAGAAGAAAAGAGGAGGCAACGTGTAAAGCAACAAAAAAGGACAAGAAAGGAAATAAAGGAAAAGGGGCAAAAAAGTGAATTAAAAGGGGAGGAGAAGGCGCCGCACAAGAGTAGAGGAGAATAGGAGAGAGAAGAGAGAGAAGAGAGAGAAAAGAAGAAAAAGCCGTGTGTTGCCGCCGAAATCAACCAAGGAAGAGAGAAAAAGTGAGAGAAGAAAGAGAAAACCAAGAAAGAAAAAGAGAAATAGAGGCGCGAAAGCTTCCCTCTACTTCTTATCATTCTTGAATTGTAGGAATTCTGTGAGGAATTCTTAAAGAGAAGACAGTGTGGTGACAACTTTCCTGTTTTTCTATTTAAGATGTTTTGCTTAATTTCTACTATTGCTTTGGTTTGTTATTTCATTATGTTCTAAATTTCTTTTGTTAGAGCGAAGATGTAGCCTAACTATTATGATGTGAATTTCATAAGTTTTTATGTTTTGCAAGATATTTTATTTATGTGAGTTATATATTATTTATTCTTAATGCTTTTAAGTGATTGGCCACCACTTGAATGATATGATGTGCATGTTAGAGACTGAAAGGTAATAATATGCAATTGCTTCTTATAATATATAACCATGAATTAAATGTGGATAGACATATACCATGTTATTTGTGTGGCTTTTGGTGATAAGATGATCGAAAGATTTATTGTAAACCAGGAATATTCACAAATCCTAATGCATTTGGTTTGTTTCAATTCACATATAGAGATATAGTGAATTAATGAACTAAATAGGTTTGTTATACCTAGACATAGGATAGTAAATAAATTAGGAAGTTCCGCCATCACATGGGTAATATCATTCTTGTAGGCATAAACTATAAAAATTCATATCTAGTAGTTATGGTGAAATCGGAAGCTCTAACATGTTTCTCATCTTGATTTTTCTTACTTGGATTCAATTTTAATTAGTCTTGAGTTTTCGTTTTGAAAGTTTTAAATTTTAATTCATCATCAACAATATTTTGATTTGCTAGATAAATTTTAGGATTTATTCATCATTAGTATTTAATTAGTTTAGTATTCACCAATCTTCGTGGGACGATACTTTTCTTATCATTATATTACTTGTTCGACATGTTCACTTGTATTTAAAATTCACCGAACAAGTTTTTGGCGCCGTTGCCGGGGATTGGTTGTTTTACTACTTATTAATATTAATACCGAATAATTCTAAGTTTAATCTAGTTTTTATTTTGTTAAAAAAAAACAATTTTTTTTCTTTCGTTTTGTTTTGTTAGATTTTATTTTTCTTTTGCTCTATTATTGTTATTTTTCCTTTAAAAACAAAATTTTAATCATTTGTTTTAGTTGTTACTTTTCAGGAGTGTTGCTGACGTGTATGACCCGTAGCCAAAAAGAACAACTTGTTAATCTTGACCTAGAAATTGAACACACAGTCAGAAGGCAACGAAAAGAGTTAAGAGAACAAAGAAGTGAAGTTAGAAAAATGGCAGAGAATGATGATGCACGCAAGCTTCTAAAAGAATATGTTGCACCAACAGTTCAGGGTGCCACATTAAGCATCAAAAGGCCTGCAATTCAAGCAAACAACTTTGAAATCAAGCCAGCACTCATTCAGATGCTTCAAAATTCTGTGCAATTTAGTGGGCTACCAAACGATGATCCAAATGCTCACATTGATGCTTTTCTTGAAATCTGTGACATGATTAAATACAATGGAGTCACAGATGATGCTGTTAGATTAAGGCTATTCCCATTTTCTTTAAAAGACAAAGCTAAAAGTTGGCTTTCTTCTCTTCCTGTAGGATCAATTACAACATGGGATGATTTGGCTCAGAAATTTCTTAGTAAGTTCTTTCCTCCAGCAAAATCTGCCAAAATGCGTAACGATATTACCGCTTTTATGCAGATGGACAATGAATCATTATATGAAGCTTGGGAAAGATTCAAAGAGCTTTTAAGAAGATGTCCACAACATGGACTACCCATATGGTTACAAGTACAAACTTTCTATAATGGGTCTAGTACAAATCTTCGTTTTATGCTTGATGCAGCTGCAGGAGGGGCTTTGAACAATAAGACACCAGAAGAAGCATATGATCTTTTGGAGGAAATGGCAAATAATAGTTATCAATGGCCTACTGAGAGGTCACCAGTGAGGAAAGCTAGTGGAATTCATGAAGTAGATGCTTACACTGCAATATATGCACAAATTGAAAAACTCAACAAGAAAATAGATAACCTGAGTGCTCCAGTCATGAGGATTCAGAACATATTATGTGATCATTGTGGTGGAGGACATGCAAGCATAGAGTGCCAAGTAGGTAACACCTTTGCACAGGGTAGCAAAGATGCTAATTATGTTGGAAATTCAAATAGGCCACAAAATAATCCATACTCCAACACTTACAATCCAGGATGGCGTAACCACCCAAATTTTTCATGGAGTAATTCTAATGCAATGAGGCCACCACCAGGGTTCAGGCAACCAGAAGAAAAGAAGCCTAACTTAGAGGAAATGGTTGCCAAGATTTTACAGAACAATGAAACAAGAATGCAAAACCAAGAAGCTTCAATTCGAAATTTAGAGGTGCAAATAGGTCAGTTGGCTAATATGATTTCTGGAAGACAACAAGGTTCATTGCCAAGTAGCACAGAGAAGAATCCTATAGAAGATGCAAAGGTAATAACCTTGAGAAATGGCAAACAAGTGGGAAAAGATGATGTTGAGAAGGAAAATGTCAAGGATAAGGAAGATGATGTTAGCACGCAGCCTGAAGAGGCAACCAAGAGGACATTATTCCCTGATAATCCCAAGCCTTATGTGCCTCCAGTTCCATTTCCTCAGAGACTCCAGCAACATAAAATAGATAAGCAGTTTTCTAAATTTCTTGATGTATTTAAAAAAATTGCATATTAACATTCCTTTTGCAGATGCATTAGCTCAAATGCCCAGTTATGAAAAATTTCTTAAGGAGATATTGAAAAACAAAAGGAAGCTGGAAGAGTATGAAACTGTGAAGCTAACTGAAGAATGCTCAGCCATCTTACAAAACAAACTGCCTCCAAAATTAAAAGATCCAGGGAGTTTTACAATTCCTTGTACTATTGGAGATTCTCACTTTGATAAGGCATTATGTGATTTAGGAGCTAGTATTAATC